>LFYR01001054.1:829408-877584 GCA_001185155.1 Zostera marina | reverse complement strand
CCTCTACTATATTGTCTAGTAGTTGGGTCATCTGTTTCATTCACACCTATTGCATTTGCATCCTCAAGACTTACTCAAGTAAGATCTTCTTCACCATAAGCCCACTCATTGGCGGCTCCCTCACCAGTTATCCATTCACTATTGTACTTGATTTCTTCCGTTGCCATAGATTCCAAGTCCCTACATTCTAGCTTGTGTTTTAATTGTCGTTCATTTAACCTCTTATTGAAGTTATTGTACACAAGCTTTCCTATTCGATCGAGACCTCAAGACGAGTGTGTTTCTTTGTATGGATCTAAATAAAAATTTGAGAATCGTCAAATAATTATTTCTATAATTCTACTCGATAATGATTGAACTAGAATATACGACGTTCGCCGCCGCCTGGATTCGTCGGTCACCGGAGGAGGTTGCCTGAAAAAGAAGTGGGAGAAGAAGAAAAGCGGTGGCTAGAAATTTGGGAGAAAAGAAACGAAAATGAGATAAATGGGAGAAAAATGAGGGAATAGGGTTTTAAAACCCCAACCCCCTCTTTCTTATATGAATTTAATGGGTAACCCTAATCGGATCCGCCTAACCCGTTGATGTAGCACATTCATAATGGCACTAGGAAAGAGGCCATTTCCTTTAAATCAAACATGGACCAAAAGCCCATTTCCTTTAAAGAAGGCCCATCATTACATGGAGAGTATATATATGGAGGATAGAGGATGGAATCAGCAGTTTTTGATTTATTTGCTAAAGTTGTTATTTCCTGGACAGGTAATAAACCTTCTATCTTCTCTTTCTCTTCTCTTGTATTTTCTGGTGGATTGGGAGAGAATGATATGGAAGAACGCAGAGCTTGAAAATTTTGTTGACTTCCTGGAAATGGAGTTGGACGAAAAGACCAAGGAGATCAAACTCCTAAAATCTGATCGGCGGTGTTTGCGCAAGGAGGTGAAGTTACTTGCAGAGGAAAGGTATAACTTAGAACAAATTATCTCAGATCATGAATCTGCAATGGTTACACTAAATAACTTTGCACAACGTAATAAGTCTCTTGAAGAAGAGTTAACAAAGTTAAGAAATGAGGCGATAGATTATCAAAGAAAATTTCAGGAAAGCTCTGATTCGCTACAGGCATCTGAAGATCTTTCAAAGAAGCTATATGGGGAGATATCTGATTCAGTGCGTGTTGTCTCTATTGCTGGAAAAAAGGTAGTTGTTGCTGAAGCCCGATTATATGATTTGGAGAGGTTACTTCAAAGCAGTAGCAAGGTGGAAGACGTGAGCTGTTTTAAATAACCGGAAGGACAGATTTCAGTAGCCAGTAGCCACTGGTGGTAAGCATTTGGCCTATCCGGAAATCATTATCGAGAAGTTAAATAAAACTGTTGGAATGTGGATAGACAAAACTGTCCAGATTTTTTCAAGGGAAGCTAAAGGGGTTGTTTACTCATTAAATGCTTGCAATGGAAAGTTATTGGTTGCATTCAATCAGAAGATTCAGTTAAATAAAATAGGTCGAGACTCTTTGTATTATGTTGAACCATTAATTGAATCCATAATGGGTGGTTTGGAAGGTCTGATCAATATCTTAGATTCAGACAGTGGATTTGTCTCTCTAGAGATGCAGCTTCATCCAGACCAAGCAGTTATTCGTATGATTCAAGCAAGCAAAGTTTCCACCAGTTTTGTAAAATCAACCAAAGGTGTTTATGGCTTACCTGGATATGAGAGTTGTCGGTCTGGCAATATTTCTGTGAAAGTGTTAGAAGTTGCAACACAAAGACTAACAAGTCTGTGCTCGGTTTTGAATGACATGGAGCCAATATGTGTTCTGAATCATATATTTGTTCTACGGGAGTACATGAGGGACTGCTTTCTTGCCAATTTTAGGAAGAGGCTTCTTATGGTACTGAGAATAGAAAACTACCTTCAACGCCCTTCTGTTGTAGAATCTCTGATTAGAAGGCATATTAGAATCATTCATCTAGCAGAACAACACATCAGCATGGATCTGACAGAGGTCAGAGGGTATTTGAGATATCTTATTGTCTGAAATATTTTTGGGCCCAGTTTCTTCTTTGCAACAAAATGTTAACATTGCAGATCAAAATAGTGGATCTGCGTTAGAAATTGTTTGCAATTGGTACGTTGAGAATATCGTAAAAGATACAATTGGTGCTGATGTCTATTTCGCACCCTTTCATAACTGTTTCAAGAGCTCTAAGGCTTTTGAAGGTAATACTGCAGAGGCATTTACTAATATAAGAGAATTGAAAAGCATATTTCGTATTTTTGGTGGCTATAGATTTGATACACTAGATAGAATGGTGAGAAAAAATGTTGCTTCACTTTTAAACTCCATTGAAACTAGTCTACGGTCTAATCTTGATGCACTTGAGGCAATTTCTGAGAATATTAATTCTTGTGGAAAAGTAGAAAGAGAAACAAATTTGAAGCAAATTCTGGACATTGAAACAGTGATTGGATTTTGCATCCAGGTTGGACATGCCTTAACTTTTCAGCGCTTGCTGGTAGAATCTGCTAAAGCGATCCTAGAAGAGAAAGCTCCTTTGTTTGTTTCACTGCTTTCTGGAGTTGTGAAGCAAGTGACGAGATTTCTGAAAAAGATGAAATAAAAAGGCTGAGGACAGTGGCCAATGACATTGGAGTGATAGAGGACCATGATACAGAGAGCATTTATTCAACTATGTCAAAGGTTGGTTTGAGTGATAGTTCCTGGAGTCCATTTCCTTGTCTATGTGTTGCATTTATGGCATCCAATATCTGGAACACGGCTTCTTATGATATAAACATTAGTGGGTTTAATGATAATATACACTGCTTGGCAAGGTGCATGAGCAGTGTGATTGCTGGAAGTGAGCTCGCTATATTGGAAAGGAATGAACATGAAAGACGATCCCTTCCCAAAGACCATGTTGGTGAGAACTTGGATTCTGAAGTCAATTTCGTGGCAGAGCTTTATTGTCAAATTGAACAAGATGCAGGTATCAGCTACTTTACTAATATTGGATGGACATGAAAGGCTTAATGGCTCACAAATATCCAAATGGGAGGGGTCATGCTGTTGTTTCTATCACTGAATGGTTGAAGTCGTGGCTGGGCAAAGAATTCAATAGACCTACTACAATTTTTACAACAGATTGGAGGAGACGTTTTCCACCTGATCCGGGCAGACCTTGATGGTGTGATATTGATGCCACTCACAAGGGACGATCGAACCACTACATCATTCGAGTGGATAGCATCAAGAAAGACAAGCTGAAAATGGAGGAGAAATGTCATCCAGAGCAACAATTGAGGGCAATTGTACCTAAAAAAGGGGTGCCTGATGTAGCACATCCGTAATGGCACTAGGAAAGAGGCCATTTCCTTTAAATCAAACATGGACCAAAAGCCCATTTCCTTTAAAGAAGGCCCATCATTACATGGAGAGTATATATATGGAGGATAGAGGATGGAATCAGCAGTTTTTGATTTATTTGCTGAATTTGTTATTTCCTGGACAGGTAATAAACCTTCTATCTTCTCTTTCTCTTCTCTTGTATTTTCTGGTGGATTTCCAGAATCATTGGTGGATTCCAGTGTTTTTCCCTCATCTTCTGTGGATTCAGAAGATTTATCAAGCACCTGATCTTCACTAAGATCAGCTGCATCACCTGCCTAGTGCATGAAGGCCGTCACCTACATGTGCTAGGCCGCATGATCGCCTAGGCGATCGCATGTAAAACTGTGTTTGAAATTCTTTTACTATTTTCTTTGAATTTCTTATCTATTTCTATTTTCTCTGGTCTATTTTATAATTTTGGACAACTTGGTGATTGTCTTTGTCTATTTTGAAAAAGAATTGTTATTCTGATTAATTTTTATTCTTGGGCCATTGATAATTTGATGTCAATTTTAAACAATTTCTTATTTATAGGTGTTTGAAAAATCCTTGCAATGTATTTCTTCTAACGTTGACGAGGTAGGTATTGTACTATAATTATTAAAATATCTCTATGATTGTTAACATATTTCCCTAGTTTTCTAAGAGTCAAGCTTCAACTTTCTCCTTAGCTTTTGTTAATGCATTGAAGTATTTGGAGCTTCAAGGTCAATGTACAATAGAAAAAATTACTTTGATTATCTGACAATTATCTGTAGTCATAGTTCAAAAAATTACTTTTTCGTTTTGGACGCTTTAAAGTGCTAGGGGTATTTTAGTAATATCTTGTAAAAATACATATAAACCTATAGAAAATAAAAATACATATAAAAGTAAGCACATGTAATAGAACATCAAAGATTTAATCCATAAAATAAAAATTAAATCCAACTAAAATCTAAAAATTTGGGTAAGGGTTTTTAGAAATGGTGATAAGGGTTTTTAATTTAACTTAGAATAGAGGGGTAGAATAGAAATAAAAATACATTAAGTGAAAATATTATTAAATAATATGTGTGATTGGGTAATCAGGCGAATTATTACCTGAACCCGTCTGATTACCCGCTCTAGGAAAAGCGCTCCTTCTAGAGGGCTTAGCGCGCTTTAATGTCTATAGGTAATTTATGGTATGGTTCCGAGTGCGCGCGCATATGCGCAGATGCGACCTCACAGGGAGATGCGCCCGGATCCGACTCGGATCCAGGCCTGTTTTAAGTTATTAAAAGGCAAAAAAAAAAAATTATACATTGGTCCATGAAAAAAGCTATATTATTTTTAATATAAGCTTCTCCCACTCTTAAGACTTCATATTTTTTTTAGACAAAATGAATCTTTATTTATAGACCAACCTTTGTGTTTTTTGAATTC
This sequence comes from Zostera marina, assembly GCA_001185155.1. Lineage (NCBI taxonomy): Eukaryota > Viridiplantae > Streptophyta > Magnoliopsida > Alismatales > Zosteraceae > Zostera > Zostera marina. The sequence goes on along the minus strand of LFYR01001054.1, from coordinate 872,780 downwards.
TATTGATGTGGGACTAAAAAAGTGTAGTTAAATAAATTATAAAGTATTCTTTGTACTTTTTAAATTCTATCAATGTGGGACTAAATAAAGCAAAGTTTTTCAGGCGGCCATACGGTCATGCGATGGCCATGACCGCATCGAGCGCCTAGAAATTTTGGGAATTTTGCATATTTTCCCCTATACTTATATAAATTTACAATAAACAGAGAAGTTTATAGAAAATATAGAAGATTTCCCTGTATTTATAGAAAATATACAAGTTTTCTAGAAATTTTACAATATATACCCTAAGTTTATAAAATATATATATAATATTTACTAATATTTATAATAAATTTATAATCTGATTTATAATAAATATATACCCTAAGGTTAGAAATCGGGATTTCTTTTGGGTAAATCGGGATAGGACTAAATAAAGTGTACATATGTTAAATAAATTATATTATTACAATGAATTATAGGGTGTTATAATAATTAATAAATATATGTATTATAATAATTTTTCTATCCAATATATTTTTAACTAAAAAATTTAATTGATATAGTTTAGATATATAAAAAAATATATGAATTTCTTTTAGTTTTATATATATTTACGAAAATGCCACTGATGCATTTGCGCCATATGCGCGCAAATGCTCAAGTGCTCCAGGTGGTGGCGCATCCGGAACCATGATTTATGGAGATATACTCAACATATTTATGATAATTTTCTGTACTAAACATAAGTAATTTATTAACTTGTTAATGTCCATTCTTCACTTTGATGTTATTTTTGGATAATATCTTTCTTCATTTATATCTGCAGTATATTAATCTGTTTTTGCATCGTATTGATGGATTAAGAAGAAAAATGTCGTCAGTTAAAAATGTGGAGGGGCTGGAATTCAATCTTATACGAGACATGTTTCAGGTTTGATTTGTATCTTTTATTCTTTTCGGTTCAATATATGAACTAAGGAAGATTAAAATTTTATGTTAAACGTAACATTTTATTTACATGGTATCGTGGTCGATCATTTTAGTAGAGATTTCCTGTGAAGAGAGTTAACTAGGGAGATGTGCTTCTTGTATTGAAAGGGAAATTGAGGCAGAAATAAACCTTCCGACGTGGAATCTAACCTGTCGGAGAAGGGAGATTTTAGTTAACTAGCAAGGTTTACTTATGTTTGTTTCTTTTTGTTTAGATATTTTACACTACAAGTTGGTATAATCCAGCCTACACTAGCTATCTTGCTCGTACATTTCCTTGTCCAGTGGCTGAATTTTAAGCATATTCATAGCTTTGTAATCTGAACCAATAGGCGATGTCCAGACTGTGTTGATAAGTTGATTCAGTAGAGTCGTCTTCTTGGATTGCATCTTCTACAGCTTTATAAAACTGAAGGTTGGTACTACTTGGAGGGGGTGGCATGCACATTAACGATTACATTAGTACACTCCTTCGAAAATATTTCGACCAGAGATTACTTATAATTGCTCACTGTGGGACCGAGTCGTAAACCTCAATATGGAAATCCTTTGAATCAAGTTTGCTAACCTTTGTGGGAGTGTTACTGATGCAGTAGAAGATTCCATTGTTATTACTTCTTCAGATCACAACAATACTGTATTTGATGGAATAGACCATACACGATTGGGCTATAATTGGCTTGACCTTAGTCAAGCCAAGTCATATTCCTCTTAAGGAATTATTAAACTCACATCAAATGGGCTGCCCATTACCATTGATGTGAATGTAAATAGAGTGGGCCCAAGGGAGGAGATCATTATCGAATTTTGTGCTAATCAAAGGTAATTCTCTTGACCTTCCTTTCTCCCTTGTTCTTGCTATTTTCGCATATTGTTTCCTTATTTCTCAATACCTAGATCTAGAAACCTTGGTGGATTCCATGTTTCTACCATCTTCCCCGTTTGAAGAAGACCATTTCTCCTTCTTCACACCCTTTCATCGGAGTTCAGAGTCTTCTCCTACATCAGTTACATAGCATGTGCCATGAGCAATCGTAGCAAAGAAGGTAGTTTGCCACCTCTCTGAATGCAATCGAGAAGGTTGCACCTTGGGAACTTGGTGATTCGAAATTTAGCCTTCACTTTCCATTTGTTCTTGATTAAACATGTAAGGGCTTTTATGAACGTGTTGAAGTATTAACTATTTAGGAGGGTATAAGATGTTAGAGTTTAATGAACCAATGGAAGGTGGAGCCAATCTTTTATATTATGGGTCTTTGGCTCATCTCATGTTGTGCTTTTTTCTACATTTCTTATGTTCTCCATGTAATCTTCATTTTTATAATGAAATTTAATTATTTTCAAAAAAAATTAATCTTTGGTGAATATAATAAAAGATAATTATTTTGGTTAATGGTTAGTAATTCACTGAATAACTAATTTATTTGGTTAATAATAATTCACTGAATAATCACCATGTTTTTATATTATAACTTAGTTTTATAAATGTCAATTGTCAACTGTGGAACTGCAGCGTGCTTCAGAAGTGTTCTTCCAATTATCCTCAGATTTAAATCATCTTACAAAATTAGAAGTGCTCTTGCAATTGTATAATTATTGGACACACCTTGAGGTAAATTTAGCAAAAGATTTGGTTGCAGCCAGAGCAGTTTGGGAAAATTTAATTAAGAAAAGGTTTGTGTAATACACATTCAGTTATATTACTTTTGGAAATAATACCATGCATTATAATAATTTACAATTGATTGTATTCAATCCTCAATTGCGATCAATTATCTATTTGTCCTATATTTGAGGATTACAACTTATAAGCCGTGTTAATATCTCAGTGGCCCAAGGGTGGATATTTGGAAAGCTTACATAGAAATGGAAATTAAATTGGGAAATATAAATCAGGCCAGATCCATTTACAAGAGGTGCTATACTAAAAGATTCATGGATACTGGATCAGAGGTACAATTCCTAAATCCATACTTAAATGCAAAATGCTATACTCTTTTATTCATTAACTTCCTAAATCCTTACTACTGTTGAAGTGTATTATTGTTGATAAATTGATAATTGGTTGATGACCGGAAAATGTGTAAAGAATGCTTGTGTCGATCCAAAGTTTTCCTTCTTCAATGACGATCTGAGAGAAAGATGTGAACTTCCCTAGATTGCAATCCATCAAAGGAGAAGTACAAGATACAGAGCAAAACAGAACTGGTAAAGCTGGCCTTTTTTGGAAGGGACGAAGTAATATCACGGTTAGAATCTAGATTATTTTGGCCAAATCTGAAGAAACTAAAAGATTCATCCAAAAGTGCCAAACATGTCAAGAAGTGATGTAGGCCACTACAATGCATTAGTAGGTCCTTGGCTCCAATTGATTCTAGCTATGGGTCTGGTCATCTAATTGGGCTGGACTACTCTCATTGTGGAGTCCACTTTCCCACAATGAGAGTATAAAATAAGAGTGGACACAGTCACATGGGAAAAGCATGGATTTCTTTTAATTACGTTAAGGTAATTCCTACTTTTCTCTCTCTACTTTATTCCTTCTTTTTCTAATCATCGATCTTCATTTAGATTGGTGGATTCCAATCTCCACATATCTGAGATTGTTAGATTTCATTCAGTTTCAAATCTGCGATCTGAATCTTAATAGCAATTTACTGTAATTTCAGCATCCGTTCAGTCTTAGTCTATACCAAAAAGCCAAAGAAGTAAGACAATACACTCTCTACATACCTTCAAGGTTTAAAAACCGGTTAACCGGTACTGACTGACCGGTTATTTGATTAGGTCGGTTAACTGGTAGGGGTATTTTGGTAAAAAAAGTGAACATAAAATCCCTGTTATATATCAGTTTATAAATAAATCCATGTTAATTTTCCATTATTATATATTAGTCTATATAAATTTCCCTGTTTAAAATAGTAATAGAAATTTAAAATTTAAATAGAAATTCAAAAAAGCAATAGAAATGTAATATGGGAACTCAAACATAGTAGCAAACAATCTAATAGTTTTATAAAAAAAACAAATGAAGGAATGAAAGGACGAAATTACCCTTAAAATTTAAAAATGAGTCAGGTATTCGAGTCACACCCGACCCGATTACCCACTGACCCACCAACAACTAACTGGTTACCGGTTTTCTGTTTTCTGCCATTTAACAACTGGTTAACCCTAACCGGTGTTTTTTAAACCTTGCATACCTCTACTAGTACCCACATAACTATGAACATATCTATCCATCTATCTATAGATTTTGTGCTGATAATCTGGGATTACCTAAAATGCAGGCTGGATTTGATTCAATCCTTGTATTAGTGGATACATTTTAAAAAATGGTGCATTTTTTACTTTGCAAAAAACCAATGATATATCTCACTGACGCAGTCCAGCCTATCATTCCTTGGCTCAATTTAACCTCGAGCCTTGGGCCAAGCCCAATAAATTGGACTTGAGGTCTCATGGTGGAATATTCACTCTCACACCATGAGAGTATAAATCTTAGTGGACCCAACTAGAGCAAGTGAGTTGAGATATTATTCCTATTATCAAGATATTATTTTCTGCTCACTCTCTCTCTTTTCTTCTCGAATCCAACTTATTTCTTACTCTAAAGTCTAAACTCTATTGATTATCCTTGGAAAGGGATAATCCTTCTGCATTTGATCGATTGATCTCTCGTGGATTTCAGAATCTCAATCTTGCACTATTCCATTGGATTTTTACTTCCAGATTTGCTGATCATCAGATCTGACCTCGTATATAATTCACAACCTATATTACTCACATTGCAAAATTATTTTTCAGAGAGTAAGATTGCATAGAGTGCCTCATTCTATTACTAGTGAGTAAGATATTCTATTTCTGTAGGAGTGGTTTATTAATAATCTAAAGTTTAATTCTATTTGCCACCCCCTAACAGATGGACAGACAGAGGTAATGATAGATCTCTAGGTAATTTGTTGAGAATACTAGTGAGAAACAATCCTAAAATATGGAATCGGTGCTCACCTCAGGAAATTTTTTTTGAGAGTACTAGCTAGTGGGGAACAATCCTAAGCAATGGAAGAATTAGTACCTGCCGTAGGAAGAATTTGTTGAGAATAGGAGTACTAGTGGGAAACAATCCTAAGCAATGGAATCAGTGCTTACCTCCGTCCTCCGGCAGATCTCTAGGTAATTTGTTAAAAGTACTAGTGGGAAACAATCTTAAGCAATGGAATCAGTGCCTGCCTCGGGCAGAATTTGCCTTCAACAGTATGCCCAGCCATAGTTTTTCAGGTGATCATGTGTGTCAGAACCTTCATTTGATCAGCCTTCAGGCATTGGCTGGGTTAAGCCAAATACCCAATTATAATTTTCAAAAAATAATAATATATATAGGGTTTTCGGCATCTCCGGTGAGCTCTCCCTCCTTCGAATGTCATCCTTAGTCTCCGGCGACCATCTCCAGCCCTTCCCCCAGCTCTTCTCTGGCCGTCCAGTCCTTCTCCAACCCATCTCCGGCCGTCCAGAGGCTCCGGCGACCATCTCCAGCTCTTCTACGGTCATGTTTCATGCGACGCCTAGTTTCCTACTTTCCTTAGGCATGCATGAGACCAGCTCCATCGCATGAACGCGTGTAAAGCCTTATGCCCAACAGATCAATAGGTTGTGCACCATTTATGGCAGCCTATGGTTGTTAACCCAGGCATGTAATGGATATACCTTGCAGTACTTTCAGAAAATGAATTTGTTGTCCAGAATAGTAAAAGAATCTGTGAGCAAGTTTAAAACTTTTTAAAGAATACAAATGACAAGTATAAGGATGCAACAGACAAGTCTAGAAGGTTTAAGGCATTTGAATTTGGTTAATTTTTCATGATCCACCTCCACAAAGATAAACCTCCAGCTGGTTCTTATTCAGAACTAAAGGCTCGAAACTTTGGACCTTGTGATATCCTAAAGAAGATAAATGACAATGCATATGTGGTCGATCTGCCAGCAGAGTTTAATGTCTTCTGCATTTATTGTATCTGATTTGATAAGTTATTGTCCACCAGAGACAGAGGACCTAGAATTGAGGATAATTGCTTTGGGAGAATGGTGGCATGACGCCGAGTATCTTAGTTAGTTTTATTAATGGTGCAGAATAACTCTAGCATCAGTCTGAGATAATTAAGTTTAAGGCTCAATTAGTGGAGCTTAAGCCCAAAACAAGCCCAAGCTTGTAGAAGACATACACGAGAGACCACTTTTCGAACTACTACTTCCCATGTAGAGTTGTGGTCCTTCTCATGGAACTATGTAAGAGTCGTTTAATCATTGATCGTGTGTCTTTCTTTTCCATGGGGGCTTAAACTCAATTCTTCATATTATTTTTGATATAATTTATCACATATTACTTCTCAAAATATATGTTTCCTCTATTTTCTTTACTGAAGCAGTTATTTTCAGGACATTTGCAATTCATGGCTGCGGTTTGAAAGGGAATATGGTACTTTAGATGATCTGGATATTGCCACAGTAAAGGTATATTTTTTTAAAAATTTAAAAGCACTTATGCCATACATTGTGGGGGAAATAATTTGTTCGAATATATATTAGATTAGTAAATAGTATTTTGTATGACATTCAAATTTCATTAAGATATAAATAGAGCATTACAGCCCAAAGTGATGAGACTTCAGCTAAGTAGTCACCATTCTTTCATGATCCTTTCTTCAAAAGCTGAAGTTGTTGCCTTAGTAGACTCAGTATCCTCGCTCAAGAGTTGGACAAGAACATCTTCTTAAGCATCATCCATACCTGATGCAAGGTGTTACGTGTTTAACATTAAAAGAACCAACGCTGATATGGATGATATCAGCCATCCTAGACTCCAAGTATAAGTTGGTCATGTCTTTTGGAGTTTTATGCTATTTCAGAAAATTATAAGGGCTGGAGAGCAAATTCTTATTAGTTTCACTGAGATGGCTAAGAATTTGATTTTTTTTTATCCAGAAAGATATAAGTTGCATTAACTGATCAAACAACAATTTTTTTAGTTTCCTTGAATTGTATTCAATATTGAGTAAAAACAATTCATGTTATTTATTTTAGGTGATACCTCGCCTTGAACAGCTGAGTAGATTTAGAGAACAACAGGAATCTCAAAATGATAATTCTTTAAATGCTGAAAAGAATGATTTTCTTCCAACATATATACCTCAAAAGAGGAAAATGGTTAATGATTCTTTAGAAAAGCACTCTACAAAACGACAGAAAGCTTCTGGTCTCATACAAGGCAAAGGAAGTGTCAAGGGAGAATTAACAGATGTGCCTGATTTGCGTAAAGGAAAAATGCATTCTTCTACATTAACCATGTTTGGTGATGGTAAAAAAGTCCATGTCGAACCTTCTGAAGAGGAAGAGTCTAAGAAGGCTCCTAACAAAATTAAACAGAATATTTACACAGATCAGTGCACTGCATTTGTTTCAAACCTAAGCTTAGAGGTTTGCTGCCTTCCTCCGTTATTTTTGTACCATAAAACTGGTACCACATTGGAAATGATAAAATGTAATTGAAAATGTAATATTTATTTGTAGGCCAATGAGGAAGATATTCAAAAGTTCTTCAATGGAAACAATCATGGTGGAGTAACTGCTATCCGATTGCTCAAAGACAAGTTCACAGGCATATCAAGGGTTCGTCTCTTGTGCATTTTCTTCTTTAATGCATAACAGTCATAAACATGATAGATGTTTTTTTTCATTTGATCTTGGTAACTATTTTACAAGTTTTTAGATTTGTACATTTTTTTCAAGTAAATATATTCAAGGTTATTCATATCTTTAGGAAAATATTTGCCCAATGATCTGTTTATATCTTTCTAATTGACATGAAACTGTATATTACCTTAACATTTGTGGGAATTTGAGTTCTGATTTGGGAAATCTTAACCTATAAATTTGTTTCTGATTTTTTAAATTTCTGCTTCCAAACATTGTGCCTCACTTTTTTCATCTCTCGTCGCTAATTTTTCTGCAGGGATTAGCTTATGTGGATTTTTCTGATCAAGAGAATCTATCATCTGCCATCTCTAAGAACAAACAAACGATGCTTGGGTATAGATTAAATGTTGCACGATCTGATCCAAAGCGTGGTCAAAAGAAAGCATCTACTCATGGGGGTACGTGACATTTTATTTTATCAAATATTTTATGGATAACGATGATGTAGTACGATCTGGAAGTGATTCAGCACCGAAATCAGGAGTCTTCAGTCTAATCTTATTGGGGATCAGATTCTGAACCCATTGGACGGAATTTGGATAATGTTTATAATCATGTTTTTGTGGGCACAAGATTAGGGATCAAACTCTTAATCTAATGACTAAAAGTTGGAGCATCAGCTCTGATGATCTGCTGTCAGGTCCTGGAAGATGGATTTGGAAATCAGGTCCTGGAAGATTTTAGGTATGAGTCTGCTGTCATGCTTGTACTTGTAGTTAATTAAGCCCTTGAAGGATGTTGTGTACAGGAAGACCAAACTAACTCCAAGGTTCAGCTGTTGGGATCGAATTTAATCACTAGGTCTGTATGATATTGGGTGAGCATGTTGTGCTTTGGATGACTGTACCAACTCTATTGGTTCGCAGTTGAAGTTGTATCGAGCAGCGGGAACTCAATTGACAGAAATAAGCTCCGTAATAGTCCCTGCTGTAGGAGCTCTGTAGAGTAGAATTTCTGTGAATAAATATTGAATCTCTTCTTCTTTGCTCCTCTCTATTTATATAGTGCTTGGTTAGAGATATAGGCATATAGTTGACAATGAGCTTTGGGCTTGGTCTACCCGCCCATAAATTCTAGCTAGAAGTTTTCATGAGTCCTCTAGCTAGAATAGTGTTGGGCAGTACTGGTGTTGGGTGATGACTTATAAATTGCCTATTAATTGGGCCCTGCACTAATTTAGACAGAGGTAATGACTCCTTTCTAATAGATAACTCTTTAAATGACCCAGACCTCCTGATTAAACTGAAATTACTCTTTAAATGTGAACAAGGCAGGTCTGATAATGTGTATCAATAAAACTGAAAGTTTAATGTTTATAGCCTTTTTACTTTTCAAAATTTTAGTGAAATTTATAAATTGTATTATTTAGATAGGCACAATAAGAATATCATAAGATGAATGATTGTATAAGTTATTTTTTATAATATATTTCTACATGTACCTTAGGGTGATATCTCAGAACCACATAATATATCGTCGATTATATCATAATGAAAATTTAATTGAAATACACAGCGAGATTCGAACTTTGGATCTTCATAAACCTTAATAGTAATTGTGACAAATTGAGTTAATCTTCTTTTTCCCTCTTAAATTGGTGTCTACTTTTACGTTTGTCTTTTTTTTACTTTGAAAATATTAATACTTGTTGATTCTTCCTTCATTCAATTTGTTATTGAGTACATATTCTCTTCTTTAGGAGGGAAGGCACGTCCAAACATTCTGCGTTCCACTGATAGGCGTGTACATCAAGTGCAACTAGTTGGGAAGAATACATTTGCAGCTCCACGGAGCCTGACTCGATCATTGGATTTGACCAATAAGAAATCAAATTCTGATATCAAAAATCGAGAGCAGTTTAAATCAAATGAAGAATTCAGAAAGATGCTGGTAGAAAAATGAATCCCTTTGTATTTTCTATATTCTCTAAATCTCTAATGTGTTGTATTTCATAATTTTCATTGTCTTATCAAATTATTAGTATTTTATTTTAACTTTCAAAATAAAATAGTTGAGATGATTAAATAAAATAATCTATATATTAATTAAAACTCATTATTAATTAGTTATAGATTAAATATCTATCTCCTCTTCTCCATGTATAAAAATATAATCATGGGAGACGTGTTGAGTTTATATAGGCTATGGATATATCTATTGGAGTTAGATTCGATAGTAGAGAGTATACTTGGATAAATAACTCTTTAGGACCAAATTTCACCCAAATTGCTGGCCTAACAAAGCAAATACATGGAATTTGGTTGTATAAGTTGCAACAAAAGCTTAAAGAAGTTAAAATTCTTTTTAAGCAATGGGTAGCAGAGAAATGACACTCATCGAGGAGAGTAGCTCAGGCAAGGATTGATCTAAATAACTCAGTTTTAACCTTAGAAAAAGACCCTTTATCTATCCCGTTCCAAGAGGAAAATGCAAAAATAAGAGGAAGATTAAAGGAACTTATGACTAAAAAGGAGGCAAATATGAAGCAAAAGAGTGAGGTTTTTTGGTTAAAATTAGAAAACAAAAACAACAGATTCTTTAATATCGTCACAAAGTTAAGAAGATCTAAAAATTAAACCTCTAAAATTTTCAATACGAATGAAAATCAAACCACCTTTAGGGCTTTGTTAGAAAAAAACAATGTTAGGTATTTTAAAACTTTATTCAGAATTCAATCACCCAACGACCGACTGTTCCTGTCATTTTCCCTAGAGTAGTTTCTGAAGCAATGAATAGGTGGTTACTTCAGACTCCGTTAGAAGTAGAAGTTAGGTTCACACTGTTCTCTTTTAATTCTAAAAAATCCCCTAGGCCGGATGGTTTCACCTTAGAGTTTTTCAAAAAAAATTGGAGAGATCTTAAAGGCCTGGTAATGGAATATGTAAGGCAAGCCTTTGCTGAAGTCCGTTAATCATACTTTCATCACGCTTGTGCCCAAAACAAATACGACCTCAGATATATCTGATTTCAGACCGATTTCATGTGTCAACTTGATTTACAAGCTAATGACAAAAGTATTAGCGAATAGGATCAGTAAGGTCTCTAGTGAACTCATCTTCCTAAATCAAGCAGCTTTCATTCAAGGTACACTCATCTCGAATAATATCATTCTAGTGGATAAGATCGTCCATTGTTTTGAGAGAAAGAGAACTGCCAAAAGGTGTTGTTTGAGTATAGATCTTTAAAAAACCTGACACAGTCAGTTGGGAGGCTATAATTGCCACTCTTGAAGCCTATAAATTTTTTCCTATATTCTACAAGTTGATTTGGAATTGCATATCATCTGCTTCATTCTCAGTACTGGTGGAAGGGACTGCAACACCTCCTTTCAAAAGCCAGAGGGGGATTAGGCAAGGTGATCATCCTCTAACTTCTATTCTATTTGACATGATTATAGACGTTATAGTTAGATTGATATACAGAGTGAAATGAAAAACAAAAGGATAAACACCTATCAGGTTAACGGTGCTACTTCTATATCTCACCTTATGTATGCGGATGATATCCTCATTTTTTCAAAGGCGAACCCGAAATTATTTAATGCAATTAAGACGTTGCTTAAGAAATTCTCGTTGTTTTCGGGATTAGAAATAAATACGAACAAGTGTTCTTCCACCTTCTCAAAAGTATGCGAACAAATGCTTTTCGGGATTAGAAGACCAATATTTGCATGATATCTTAGGATATACTGTTAAAAGTTTACCCATATTATATCTAGGAATATCGATCACGGGAAAGAAAAGTCATTTGGACAATGCTGAAAACTAATCCAGTCAATAAAGACGCTTTTTGCAAGATGAAGAGTGAAATGTCTTTTCTATAGAGGGAGAATACAGAAATCACCAAAAATCTCTACAAGAACACTCCCCATCTTTGAAGTGATGAAATCGAATTCTATCTCTAACTACAATCTCTCTAGAGAACACTTTGGAAATCAACTTGGTAGCATGATGACAATCTCTACAAACTCGAAGATTCTTAACAATTCGGATCGAGCCACTCGTCGTGCTCATCAATCCTAAGGCGATGGCCAACTTCTCACTATGTCTTGATATTGCCGTCTCTTTGTCCTCCTCGTCAATATTCATCAACACCTCCCTCGTCTCCGGTACATATCCGGCGGCATTCAATCGAACACTTATAATATCGTCAAGATATGCATATATCTGCTTAGTTTGCGGATGGGACCGATCGCCGACGAGGAACTGATGAAAAAATCCATTTAATTCGATGGAGCTACATCCTGGAATCTTTTTCTTATGCAATATTTTTGTTCCGATGAGGTTCGTTCGGATGCGACCGGCTTCTGTCCAGTTGCCTGATTTAGAGTAGATGTTGGCAAGAAGAATCTGGCATCCGACGTATTTGGAATCCAAGTGTTTGATTATGTTGGCAATTTTTCCGACCATTTCATTCTCCTCGTGGATACGGCAAGCCGAGAGCAATGTGCCCCAGATGACGGCGTCGGGAGGAATTGGCATACGGAAGATAAAATCTTCTGCTTCGTTCAACTTACCGGCACGACCAAGAAGATCAACCATACAACCGTAGTGTTCGATTTCTGGTTGGATGTTATAAGTCTTTAACATTAAGTTAAAGTAGAATTTACCCTCGTCGGCGAGTCGGCCATGGCTGCACGCTTGAAGGAGAGATACGAAGGTAACTTTATCTGGAATCACACCAGCTGTGGTCATTTTCTCGAAAATATTGATGGCGGCAGTCGATTGGCCGTGGATTGCAAAGCCGCCAAGAATGGCATTCCAAGGACAAATGGTTTGTTTCCAATGATTTTCTTGTTCAAAAACATTGTACGCAAGATCTAATTCACCGCATTTTGCGTACATGTCGATCAATCCGGCGAGGAGTTTGGGATTGATTGTAATTTTTGACTTGATTACGTAAGTATGAATCCATTTTCCCTGATTTACAGCGACTAAGCTTGCACAGGCTGCCAGAAGTGTCGTCAGAGTGAATTCATTGGCCATGATTCGAGAGGAGATTTGCATCTGGTGAAAAAATTCTAATGCCTCGGCAAAGAAACCAGCTTGGACGTAACCTGAAATGGCGGTAGACCATGAGATGACATCTCGACTTGGCATTTCATCGAACACTTGCCTCATTGTTCCTACATCGCCGGAGTTGACGTAGGCACCCAGCAAGGAGTTCCAAGAAATCAAGTCTCTCGGGGAAAACCCATCAAATAACTTGCGAGAAATCTTGATCTCCGATAAAATGTCGTAAATTCTGATCAAAACGTTGACGACATAGACATTAGAGAGCAACCCACGACGGAAAATCTGTCCTCTGATCTGCTCTGCTTGGAAGAAAGTGATCCCAGGAGAGTTTAGAAGGAATACGAAGGTGTATTGGTTGGGGAGAATAGATTGAAGGAGAAGGGTTCGAAAAAAGTGAAGGGAAGGAGTGAAAGAAGAGGAGTGAGCTTTGATTAAGGTGTTGAAGGTGAAGAGTGTTGGGTTTTCTGTACGGTTGAATATTGCGTCGGCGTAGGAGAGACCTGTAGAAGAAGAGGTGGAGGAGAGAATGGTGGCGATGAGGTGGCTTGCAGCGAAAGGATGGGAAGAAAGTCCGGCAGCGATCAATTGAGCATGGACACAATGGATATGCGAGAGAGAGTTTCCGCAGTGGGCAAGGAGAGAAAGTAGCGGGTGGTTTCGGGAAAGAAAGGCGGAAGGGATCACGGCCGCCGCCTGCACCATTGGATGGTTAATTGATTGGACCGGAGGAAGAAGCAGCAGAAGCTGCCGTACACTACGTCCTCATTTTATTCTAGGGTAAGTGTTAAAACTAGCCACCTAAGATGACTTGGTGGTCAAAACTACCCACCAAGCCTAGGTGTTAGGTGGTTAGGGTATGTTAGTGTGTAAAATTTCCTAATTTGCCCTTTATTAGTAAATTGTGTGGGTTGTACCCATGCCCGTTTCCATGCCCGTTTACCCGTTAAATCGTCTCCTCCTTCTGGTGTCTCATGGAACTACGCTATTTTCTGGCAGATCTCGAGGTATAAATCCGGTGAGACCGTTCTTGGATGGGGCGATGGGTACTGCAGGGAGCCTCGCGAAGGTGAGGAGTCGGATTCCGATGCTTCTGCATTGGAGAATGATTGGGTACATAAACAGAATATGAAGAAGAGGGTTCTACAGAAACTTCACATGGATTTTGGCAGGGGCTTTAATTTCAGGGGTTCCTCCTGTCTTATCTGAGCATATGGATGTTGAGTTGTTGAATGATGACAGACCTGCTGTGTCGACGGTGGTAACAGATGAGAGGAGGCCAAGGAAGAGAGGTAGGAAGCCAGCAAATGGTCGAGAGGAGCCTCTCAATCATGTAGAAGCAGAGAGGCAGAGACGAGAGAAATTGAATCAACGGTTCTACGCTCTGCGAGCAGTTGTGCCCAACATTTCTAAAATGGACAAAGCATCTCTTCTTGGTGATGCCATATCTTACATAACCGAGCTACAGAAGAAGCTCAAGGAGATGGAATCAGAGAAGGATGTCCAACAAAATTCTCCTGATGTTGATGTCCAAATGGGTAACAATGAGGTCATCGTCCATGTGAGCACTCCTTTAGAAACTCACCCTGTTTCAACAGTCATTAATGTCTTCAAGGAGACTCAAGTAGATGTTGTTGATTCCAAATTTTCAGCCTCAAACAACACAGTTTTCCACACATTTGTAGTTAAAACTCAAAGTGGTTCTGAGCAAATGACAATGGGTTTTTTCTTTTCCCCGTTACTGACAATGGCATGTGAAAGAAAATTTTAAAAAAAAGTAAGGGTAAAATGGTCATAAAATTTATAGGTGGGTAGTTTTAATCATTTTTCATTTCTGCCCGTTTTTTATTACAGTGGCACATCCGTAAATTTGATTTAATTATAAGGGTAATATTGTCAGAAAATGTGTAGGTGGTTATTTTTAACTCCCTACCTATCTTAGGTGGGTATTTTTAACATTTTTCCAAAAAAAATGATAAATTTAACTCAATGGTTAGACAATTTGATTCACAATGGTACCTCCGAGTGTTAAAATGCATAATAAAGATCTGAAATAGCTAAGGGTAGGAGAACACATTAAGTATAAGCTAAGGGTCAGATTCCCATAAAAAAGGAATTAAGAATCTCTAACACGAGCAGTCATAGACAATTTCTGCCATTTATTCTAGTAACTAACTAACCGGCGGCCATGACGAATAAAGAGTATAACTCACAGATGTCGACGCCACGTCTGGCTTGGAAATCAACGGTTAGTAGAACACTAGAATCCTAAAAATCAAAAATTTGAAACACATGGAATAGGTAAAATAAATGCTAGATCCATACTGTTAGAATATATGATTATAATGTGAATTGTCAATATTCATATTATAATCGTCACAATCAATAAGATTTCAGAATATATGATTATATTGTGAGTTGTCAATACCCACAATTAGATTATAAATATACGACGTGATTCTAGGACGGTACTCGTCCGGTGAGTTACATGTGACGGACACCACATTCAACCGTCCAATCCCTACGCGAAGCTCGACCGTCCGTCGAGTGTGAGGGTATCGGATGTTCCCAATGGAGAATCACCATCGCTGAGATTCCCAATAACGGTTTCGAGGAATCGTCAATCGACGGTTCCGCGGAACTGCATCGATTTTCGGGGAACTCGTGATGGGTTCCAGGAACTTGATTGCAGTTCCGCAGAACTCGCGATGGGTTTCAGAAACTTGATTGCAGTTCCGCAGAACTCGCGATGGGTTCCAGGAACTTGATTGCAGTTCCGCAGAACTCGCGATGGGTTCCAGGAACTTGATTGCAGTTCCGCAGAACTCGCGATGGGTTCCAGGAACTTGATTGCAGTTCCGTAGACTCGCGATGGGTTCCGCGGAACTCGCGATGGGTTTCAGGAACTTGCTTGCAGTTCCGTGGAACTCGCGATGAGTTCCAGGAACTCGATTGCAGTTGCTGGAACCCATCGTGAGTTCCGCGGAAATACAATCGAGTTCTGGGGAACTCGCGATTAGTTACAGTAATTTGATGGAACTCGCAATCGAGTCCAGGTACCGAAAAATTAGCTGTGCAGGTATGATCGAACTTTCCTCGGAAACTCTCGCAATGAGTTACAGATACTTCAGGACGACGACGACCTGCAATGACTGGAATGTTCAACCGTGGGTGGCGATTTGAGAAATTGATATGAATGGAGAGGGGATTGAAAAATTAAATTTGGGATTGCTTGACGTTAGCCCCTAAATATTTTTAAAATTATATTAAAGTTATTTTTCAAATACCAAACAGAAACCGTTCGATTTATATCGAACGGTATCCAGGCACGGTACCGTGCCTGATATTTTTTGTATATGTATTTCCTATTGATTGTGGGTATACAATATAATCGTATATTCTGACATCAAAAACAGAGGGAATTTGATTGTTGTAGGAAAGCCGAGGATATATATCAGTGATGAACAAGCATCACTCCTTACAAATTAAACTTTCCCCAAGAATCAATGACAAGATCGATTACAGAGGCAGAAGCATCGAGATTTTTCATATTTATTTCAGACATAAATCTCAAAGAAACTATCTGATTTTTACATAAATCAACTCTTTTCTAAAAGAAAGGAGAATTTAAGGTTAGTATACCACCTATACCGACTGGTGGAAACAAACTGTAATAAACTACGTACTTATGATCAATACACAAACCCTCCGGTAAGGATGTATATCATGGGTATTGACAACTTACAATATGATCATATATTCTAACATCCCCCCTCAAGTGAAACCGTGAGTGAAAGTTTGTCTCGAAGAAATTTGAAACACATGTAATAGGTAAAATAAATGATAGATCTCGACTGTTGGAATATATGATTATATTGTAAATTGTCAATACCGATAATATAATCGTATATTCAATACTCAGAATATATGATTATATTGTGAATTTTCAATATAGAGTTAGGGAGAATCAAATCTCGAAGAAATTTGAATCGCTCCTCTGGCAGTGACTTTGTAAATGAGTCTGTCAATTGATTCCTTGATGACACAAATTGTTAGATTTGGTTAAGGTTAAATTGAGTTGAGGGAAAGTGAATATTATAAAGATAAACAATTAAAATAGATCTGACTGAATTAACCTTTTAATTAGAAAAATAAAATCAAGGGTAAATTAGAAATAACAGAATTTTAATTAAAAAAATTAGCACTAAGATTTTTAAGATAGTTTGAAGTTAAAAATTGAATGTTTTTGAAAAAGGATATAGGTAGAGTTACCAACTCTTTGAAATATTTGTAGAGTTACTAATTTTAAAAAGT
Source organism: Zostera marina (assembly GCA_001185155.1). Lineage (NCBI taxonomy): Eukaryota > Viridiplantae > Streptophyta > Magnoliopsida > Alismatales > Zosteraceae > Zostera > Zostera marina. The sequence goes on along the minus strand of LFYR01001054.1, from coordinate 855,726 downwards.
AAACTTTGAAAAATTGGCGGAGTTACTAAATTTCAAAATGGTAGACTATACATTTAAACCCCTAGAATAGATAAATAGCTTAAGAAATCATAATGGATATGAGCATCTTCTATGCACCTTCCCACTATCATAAAAACCATTCATTTAAAGTTTCCTTCTTTCTAAATTCTTTTTCTGTGCAAGTGCAATGTGATTGCATGTTCTCCAAAAAATGAATGATGTCATCTGATGGTACGCCAACCTTAGAATTGGGTTGTAAATCAATCAGGTTCGAGAATCAGGTCCTAATCATACTACAAATAGTATATTGCAGTTGCACTGTTGTAATAAGAATCTTTTACATATATCCATGATACTCCCTCCCACAGTCTCACTTGTAATTTGCAGATCAAATGGTCATATTAATTTTTCAAGAAAATAAGATTTCAATCTTGGTCATTTTCGTTCATGTTCAATTTCATTTTCGAGATGTTTCGGATTAAATTTAATTAAAATACTCAGGACCAAATGATCAATTACAGACGGTGAGGATGGTGATATATCATGAAGTATCTCATTGACATTTTGTCTCTCAACTCGTGCAATGTCAAATTGTCAATGGTTCAAGCATGCTTTTGTATATTTTATAATATCAAATGTTGTATGTCAAATACTTAAATGGTATAGAGTGTTGTTTAAGGAACATTTTTCTTATATATATTCCATGCATTCAAATATTTTATTAATATAATGCTTGAGATTAGTAAATTTTAAATAATGATTTGAATAATTTAAAAGACGTGTGAACGACTGAGAATACAAAAATTAAAGCAAGAATTACTTTAATTGGATGATATGATAATATAAAATGGGATGAAACCCACAAGACCCATACCATCTTTTCTTACATCTTCTTCTCAACCCTATTCCTGATCTGCTATCTGAAAAATCAATTCGATCCGATCCGATTCAATCATGTCTCTTTTGATGACCGACCTCCTTAACCTCGATCTTTCCAAAAACACTGAGAAAATCATTGCTGAATACATATGGTATGTGATTTTCATTTTGATTCTAAATCATCATGTTATGATCAATTTTTGATGTCCTCCAGGGTGGGTGGTTCTGGTATGGATTTGCGAAGCAAAGCAAGGGTAATTTTTTGTTTGTTTGTTTATTTCTTTTGGTTGAGAGAATCAAAACTTATCATTTACATTCTCAACAGACGCTTTCTGGTCCGGTGAGTGACCCAAGCAAGCTCCCAAAATGGAACTACGATGGTTCTAGTACCGGTCAAGCACCGGGTGAGGACAGTGAAGTTATCCTATAGTAAGTAAAAAAAGCTATGATCATAGAATCGATTAATAATTACTTCTTGTTGTATATAAATTATTGAATATTTTTTTTTAATTTTCAGTCCTCAAGCCATCTTCAAGGATCCCTTCAGAAGGGGAAACAATATTCTTGTGTGTTAATTTTTTCCCTTCATCTATCTACATAATAATTTGCAATGATTTTAAATTTTTTAAGATTTGTTTGAAAAAAATGTTGGTTATGTGTGGTTGCTAATATATATAGGTTATGTGTGATTGCTACACTCCAGCCGGGGAACCTATTCCTACCAACAAAAGATACGCCGCCGCCAAGATTTTCAGCAACCCTATCGTTGCCCGTGAAGAAACATGGTGTGTTTTCAACTGGATCTCGAATCAAATCTAATTATAACATGTTATCTATAATCTAGCTATTACCTAACTAATAATTATATTTTAAAAAAATTACAGGTTTGGAATTGAACAAGAGTACACTCTACTTCAGAAGGATGTGAACTGGCCCCTTGGATGGCCTATTGGAGGCTTTCCTGGTCCTCAAGGTCCTTACTATTGCGCAATTGGAGCTGAGAAGGCATTTGGACGAGACATAGTAGACGCACATTACAAGGCTTGCATTTACGCCGGAATTAACATTAGTGGTATCAATGGAGAAGTTATGCCTGGCCAAGTAAGCTAGCTAGATTCATCAAGAAAAAAAAAAATCAAATTTACGTTTATATTAAACTCTATCTTATATATTTTCATCATATATAGTGGGAGTTCCAAGTTGGCCCATCTGTCGGTATTTCTGCTGGCGATGAAGTATGGGTTGCACGTTACATTCTTGAGGTATTTGAACAAATAAATATTGTTTGATTGCAAATGAAATGAAATTATTAATCATTGATATATATTTCTAAATCAGAGGATCACTGAAATTTCCGGTGTTGTGCTTTCGCTCGACCCTAAGCCCATTCCTGGAGATTGGAATGGAGCTGGTGCTCACACAAACTTCAGGTATGAATTAATCGATTCAAATATCGATTCAAATATCATAACATGGTTATGAATTAAATACATGGATATAATTATATAATCATTGGACAGCACAAAAACAATGAGAGCGCCTGGTGGGTATGAAGAGATAAAGAAAGCCATTGAAAAGCTTTCAAAGAAACACAAAGAACACATTGAAGCATATGGAGAAGGCAATGACCGTCGCCTGACTGGTCACCATGAGACAGCCGATATCAACACGTTCAAATCGGTAATTAATTGAATGAACCAAAAAAATCACATAAAATATAATCATTTCGATCATTTTTAATATATATGTGTGTATGTAGGGTGTTGCTGATCGTGGAGCTTCTATTCGTGTTGGCCGGGACACTGAGAAAGATGGAAAGGGCTACTTTGAGGACAGAAGGCCTTCTTCTAACATGGATCCTTATGTTGTCAGTTCCATGATCACCGCGACTTCCCTTCTCTAAGCAGCTTTGATTCATAAATAAATAAATAATCGTGTTATGTTTGTGCCTATTCTATTATCTAAGGCACTTTCTGATTAATGTTTTTTTTCCTTTTTTGTGATTTGTGTGTAATAAAAAATTACAATATATTTTCTCTGTTTCGTAATTTGAACATTACTCTTTCTTTTAATAAAATCTTACTTTTAAAAAATGACAATATAATATATGAATTTTAAAATGTTGCATTTTAATTTTTAATTTATCTTTTTTTTGTTGATTGAGCAGTTGGAGTATAAAAATATGGGAAAATTACACATAGATTTAAATTATCTTTGCTTTTCCAATTGACCACTCTTGTAAAGGATTAAGTGTTGTTAATCAACAATTAAATAAAAGCACTAATGATGTTAGGACTTTATTGTCATTACTGGACCGAAAGCCCAGAAACAATTAACTAATAATAATTAATTAAGTATGATAATATTGTTATTAATTGGTTTTGTTAAAATAACTGATGTAATTAAATTACAGATGTAAAACAGTTCACTAATTACAATGAATGAAAACTATTCTTTTGATTAATGACATGAAACAGTTGCAGCAGTTTTAGTTTTACAGTTAGGTTTGTTCCTCTTTGATTCGGTGACATTTCGAAGACTCGGAAATGGTGTTGAAGGTGGGGCATCGTCAGTGCATATGTTGAACACCTTGATGGTTGGGTCAAACCTGAATCCAAACATGTCGAGTCCAGGTTCGGGTGGATATTTTCAAACATGAAACTAGATATAAAAAACCCGAACCTGAATTTTTTTCACGTCGGGTTTGAGCAAAACCCGAACCAAACCCGATTCATCCGAAAAAATTTATAAAAAAAATTTTAAAATATAAATACGATAATTTTCGATACGCCAAAATACGTTGTGCGCATCTTGTCCTTTAATTTTTAATCCAACAACTACAATAATGTACTGATTTCGACACTAACACATATTAGACGAAAAAAATGTATAACAAAAGACATTAACTTATGTACGACGAAATATCGATTTAATGATCAGGATTTTTTGACACATTGAAATTCGACGCGAAACCTGTCCGATATAAATAATCATATAAATAAAATTTTATTTTCTATAGTTTTGACTCGAACCTGGTCAAACCCGACTCATGTTCATTCCTACTTGATGGTCTAGTTTTGAAATTATCAAAAGGTTTAGATAGAATAGTATTACGATTTTGAGAGTTAAGGGTTTGACTTTTGATGTATTCAACTGCATTACGATTTAAATAAATTTTTTTATCTTTTTACATCTTATAAAAAATAAAAAGTCATCTTTTTGATAAATAAAAAAAAGATATTGGAAATCGTCGCGATTTTTAATTTTACATGTCATGCCTCTGGTTTATGACTTGGGGGTAGAAATAACATGTAAGTCATAAATTATAGTCGGAATAGTTTATTGATTAGTCTCAATTAGACCGACGAGGCCACGAGGGAAAAGCTAAAACGGCTGGTTAATTTGATTTGAGCATTCTCGTTCAATTGAAACTAATAATAGTATAATAAAAGTCAATAGATTATTGCTTCTTCTCGACGATAAGTCATTTAAAATTAAATCAAGAAACTTCCATTCATTTTTATTTTTATTAAATAGTAGTCTGTTACAAATCATCTTATCTATTGATTTTCAGATCTGGTAAACTGTTGGCCATTTCTATCCCAAAATTCTCTCCACCTCTCCTTCTCCTTCTCCACATGACCAAATCTAAATCCGAACAGACAAAGCGCGCGTAATAGTAAGCTGATTTTCCCAATCTGAACAGAAAAATGGGGTTTGTGACGGCTCGTCAAGGAAGAGACCTCCAAAGATACAACAATACCGGTGGCAGACTTGTCGTTGGGTATGCATCATTACAACAAATTCTAATACAGACGGTGGCGGTTTGGTGTGGTGTGGTTAATGGTTTTTTTTCTTAAATTCAACAGATGCATTCCTTATAAACTTGACGTAAACGGTGGTGGTGGTGGTGGTGGTGGTGGTGGTGGTAGCAGTAGCACCGATGATGGTAAAAATGACATCCATCGATCACTAGAGGTTCTTGTCATTAGTTCTCAAAAGGGAAACAAAGACATTATGTTTCCAAAGGTTTCGTTTAGATCGTAGTGAAAATTTAACTAAAATATATAACGAGATTCAAATTTTGAATATTTGAAAATTTTATAATGATTGTGATCAATTGAGCTGATTTACTTGTGTTTTTCATTCGTTTCTAGGGAGGTTGGGAAAGTGATGAGACAATGATCGAGGCAGCTTTAAGAGAAGCATTTGAGGAAGCAGGCGTCCAAGGAATTCTTGAGGTGAGAAGTATTCTTTGAGAAATAGACATGAGGAAGACAAATATCTCCCTTTGCGGTTATAAATCTTTTAAAAGTACATTTTGTGTGAACTTTTAATGTTTTTTTTTGTAATGGAAGCTATCTAGTACAAAAATACATCAAAGTAAAAATTCAGTAAGGTTAAAATCTTAAATCCTTAACAATTTTAATAGTTAATGTAATCAGTTGAGTTAATCGTCTTGTGTGTAAACTTTTAATGTTCGAAACATAAATGTTAATCCTATCATTAAATTAAATAATTTGTGGTTCTTACATGATGACGAGAGTGATATTTTTACAGTCTTACTCCAAGAATTGAGTTTAATTCTCGTTAATTTGACAGGATATGTTGGGAACGTGGGAGTACAAAAGCAGACGACACGATGTCGTTTACGAGGGGATCATGTTTCCGATGAATGTAACAGTGGAATATGAGCAATGGCCGGAGAAGGAAGCACGGGAAAGGAAGTGGGTAAAACTAGATGAAGCTAAAGAAGGTTGTCCACATCTATGGATGCGAGAGGCATTAGATGCACTTGTCGATAGACTTTCTTCTGTCACTAATATACGAAGAACTTCAGATCAAGTTAGCAGTTGTTGAACAAAAACTGTACAAACACACATATTTAAATAGGAAACATTTCAGATAAGATATCATAAATAAGATATCATATACCTGAAGCTTGCCATATTTTAAATAAGTTACAATTAATTTGCATGAAATTAGAGTTCAATCAGTAAGTAGATTAAATCTATACTCTAGTCTCTACATATATTTATTCTCTTGTTGTTGGTATCAGAGTCCGTTCAAACAGACCATCGGCCGAACAGACAATTTGGGCTCAGGAGGTTCAGAGAGATGTCCTATAAATATCTCCCCTGACTCCGATTATTAATAAATATTTGAGTATTACTGTTTTACCTAATTAAACTAGAATGATCTAATAACTGTTAACTACTAACTGTTGACTTCCAACTAACCAAACAGTTGTGTCCATTTACGATTTAGTATGTATAGTGGATTTTCGGATTTATGCAGACCAAAATCCCGACCCGATTAGAAATTTTAGAATCCATTACACCAATTACTTATAGCATTTCCTCCACGTCAACGCGATGGGACCGACCGGTTCCTATATAAACTACAGAAAACAAGATCAGTAGGTAGTTGGGTTGAGTGGGTTTTTCATTCTCGCTCTCTCACTAGGGAACTCCGCAGATTTCGAATTCTACTTTTTTCGCAAGGCCAAGAAGAATTTAGAGGGAAGCAGGAGGGAAAATATATCTAATGTGATCAGAGCATCTGATCATCTTTTCGATTTGATTCGACGTGACACAGAATTGAACATCCGGCGATCTGCGATTGAGACGACGAACTTATCGAATCATATCTAGGGTTACGATTCTTATTCTTTATTCCTATTCTTTGCTTTTGTTTTGTCTGAAATTTCACGATGCACGTTTTAATTTTTGATCGAAGGAATTGCAATAAAAGAAATTACGAGCTTTCTGTTTTTGCGATCATTCTGCTTTCGTTTCAGTCTGATTTGAGTCGAGATTTGATGCATGATTCTTTTTTAGGGATTTTTTTTATTGGTTTCCCTTTTTTTCATTCCCTTCTTGATTTTCGACAAGAACTCTCCGTAAGTCAAATTCGATTGTATATAATTTTCAAAAGAAAACAGATTAGAAATTTGATTTTATCGCTTAAGGAATTTAATGTTGAGTTCTTGTCCAGTTCAACCAATTTTTTTATCAGTTTTCTAAATGAAGAAACCAACACTACCACAATACTCGATAATTCAGAATCCAGTATTATTTTTGTTTACTTCAGAAACTCTAATTGGTTCGTTAACACGTCACAGGAATCCTGATGGATATGGACATGTACGTGTACAAGGATGGGGAAATCTATCGCCATCTCTACTATGGAAGTGAAGATTCTCCACTCGAGGACCCATCACCCTACCACATCACCAAAATATCGAATCTCCCACCGTCGACTGCTAATGGAAATTCTGCTTTCAATGTCTTAGCCACCACGACTCCCGACGATAGTGCTACGTACGATGAATATGAAACGTTCTTCGAAGACAACGAACTGTCGTCTCTTCTACGTCTCGCTGGCCGTAGCCAATACATCCTTCCATCCACCTCCTCGTCTATGTCTTCATCTTCCTCCCTCTTTAGCCCGAGATCATACTCGAGGTCTCCATTCAGTGACAATGTACATAGCCCACCTGTGAAGATGGAATTCAATGAAGACGTACTTGTGATGGACGGTATTTTGTTGAATCAGTTGTCATCTAACCGGAGCAGCAGATCATCCTTTCTTAGTGGCTCCTCTTCTTGTTCGTCTTCTGGCGCAAACTACTGCAGCTTCGGTTGTGGTGGAATTTGCAAGTGCTCATTTCTGCACCATCGAACGCAGAACAAGGTTATATGAACATACATAATGATTTGATTCTATATTTAGCTAGTTAAGTAGTAAGTGGGGTTTTGCTTGGTTTTTTTGCAGCTTCCATTCGTCGTCTCTGGAAGAAAGAAAGGGGGAGGAGTTCCGGATGGTAGAGCCCAGTCTCCGAAGGGGTCAGTCCCCAGTAGGGGGGATTTGAATGGAGCAGAGGGAACCGTTGTTTCTCCACCCAATCGTAACAATACCTCAACGGGAGCTTCAGAAGATACCGTATCAACTCCATGCAAAATTAGAGGTGTTAGGGGAGACGCGTCGTCGTCGTCGTCGTCGTCGTCATCATCTGCTGGCAACTCATCAAGTGCGAAAACTAGTAAATGCAGTTCCACGATGAAGTCGAAAAATCATACTAAAAAAGAAGACCCTGATGCGATTTCCAATCTCAAGAACGACGGCGGATCAAGATCGGACGGTATAGAGCCTATGGTGGCGCTTGAAGTAGAAATCTCGAAGAAGAGCGAGGAGGTCGTCTATGCTGAAAATATCCCCAAGCGTGGCAAGCGGCTACCTATTTTTGATGAGATCGCCCCTTCCTGATCAAACATGTTTTAAGCTGAAGATATTGAACGTCCTAACTGAAAGAGGTTGGTGAATGACTATTGTTGGTATTACTTACTAGAGAATTATGTCTACTATTGTAGATTACTCTATTTTCTCTTTATGCGAACTTACAACTTTTCCGTTTCTTGCGTTTGTGAAATGGCGACTGATGACTGTGAAATTTTATAGTTGCTAATAGGACTTTTGTCCACATATATACTCATGCAGTAAATCATTTATCAAATTTGTTTTTTTATTCAATATCATTTTATTTCATCCTTCATTTCCATTTCAAATTTGTCATCTGTTGGTATCATGGACTGCGACCCATGGACCAAACAAGGCGGTCGACGATGGGAGGCTATAAATACCTCCCCTGGTCCAACAGAGGAGGGGGTTGATAAATCTAGAGAGTAAACTGGTACTAAGTTGTGGTTGTGAGCTAACTCTGGCGAACCCACACACCAACATCATCCAAACTATTAAGTTATGTTTGACCTATAAAACGAATGCAGACGAAGAACTTCCTCACAACGGGCGTTCAAATGAAAACAATTATCTTTGGTGTGTCCAAAGAACCAATAATGATCGCACCTGGTTTTTAAATTTAGTTTAGCCTTTTTTTTTTTGCTAAACTTATATTTTTAAATTTAAGAAGGGTTCATTCCTAATATTAGGAATCTTTCTAACAGTCATGACATTTTCCATTCTAGGACTTTTAGTAGTATATTTTTTTATAGTCACCCTCTTTGTTTCTCATTTGTGATGAAAGTAGAGAAAACAGAGTCCATGTTAGAAATTTCTTTTGAAGTCAATATTTGACTCCTTATGTTTAAAAATTCCCCATTCAATCCTAAAAGAAATTTAACTACCTTATCTTGTTTTATTTCTTCTTTCCAAATTTATATTGCTCCACATATACATACCCAACATGTACACTTTTTTCTTGCTTATCTCATTCAAAGCATCCCATGCAAATTTCAGTTTGATATAGTAATCACTAACTGTCATTTTTTTTTGAAATAAATTGATCAATTCTTAACCAATTTAAAATTTTAAAGGTGTCTGGCCTTAGCTGTATCTAATTTTTAAAATTATCCAAGCCTCATAGGCGCTCTCAGCTGATCTAATTGATGCAATTATATTTTTTTCACAAGCATTTATGATCCATGAAAAAACAACTTCGTTTACTGTTTCCCAAACCTTAAACTCTTATGAGTTTTCATCCTTTGGTCGGGAAACCTTACAATTTATAAACTTTTGCTTCCTTACCATTTATCGCTTGCCTCTCTTTGAATCTTCATAATCCAGTGAAATCAGAATGCGTTGCGGAAGAAAACTGTAACTAACACCTCAGATTGACCGAAGATACCATATAAAACGAATGCAGATGAACTTCCTCAACGAACGGCTGAAATTAATCACCACTATCGCGGGCTGATTCCGATTTGGGAAAGAACAGCTACTGAAATTAAAACGGAAATAACGATCTGGAAATTTGTAGTGTTTAAAAGACTTAAAATCAAAATTGATTAATAACCCAATATATACAAATCGTTTTTATAAAGAAATAATACTCAATTACAACTATAGGACTTTACTTCTATCTATTACATTTAAGTCCTTCAAGTTATTATTTCTTTAATTCCCTTCCTGGGCTGGCTAAAACGTTGGGCTTATAATATTGATCCATTAACTTGTAATGAATCACACAAATAATAAAATTAAGAATTAAAATTTAGGATTTATTATTTATTTTAGGGATATTGACCTCGTGAATTTAGTGTTTTTTATAAGACCAAAATATTTCTTGGCAATCAAGAAAGAGGATAACATGATGAGTGGAGAATACGCGATTAAGGTGAGGATAAACAAAATGAATTTTGGTAGGAACAAAAAAGAAAACAGAAAAAGAGCGATGGATTAAAGGAAGGAAAATTATATTTTACACATAGATTAAATATATAATTTTTTAACAAATAATTATTCTATTAGTGATTTCATTTAACCCTAAATTTTTCTCCTTTTTATTTCTTCGGTCTTCACTTTTCCACCCATGTCGACTTTTTCATTTTTTTTGTTCAGTCTGCAGTGAGAAGTCGGATAATAAGTTTCATTCTTATGATAAGACAAATGTACTGAAATTGACAAAATTTTATTCTATTGATTTTATACTGTTGACATTAGAATTTTTAAAAATAAACTGTCAGAATACATTTTTTTTATACGTAATACAAAAGAACTTTCAAATTTAAATGAAATTGTAAAGTTATCGTAAAATTGATTGATAATAGAAAATATATCGGTATTTTTTTTTGGTGTTTCGTTTGTTGAAATTAATACTCACATTACTAATTATGACTGTTTGAGTGGAAAAATCTTATAAAATAAAATTGTCACGATGTTTGGTTGAATGATATTTTAATGACATATGTTGAAAAAGATTTATTTTTTAATGTTAATAATGACAACTCGTTGAGAATAATTGGATTAAAAAATTTTATTTTTGTTAAATGATTTAAAATTAACTCAATAAATTTTTGGATTGGCTATTGTAAAATAGGTGGTAGAGTAGAGATAAATGTAAACTAACGGCTGAAAACAGGTGAGATTACATTAAAGTAAGCTTCGTTGAAAATTCCTGTATTCTTAATTTTAGTATAATACGAAACTATTCTATATATAAATACACATCCCATTAGGCATTGGCCCAAGTATCAATCGATCAAAAACGCAGTTAAACGGAATAAGCAAGTTTTCGTGTAATTCTCTCGTCACATCGGAGAGAAGAGGGATTGGGCCATTAGGGATTTGCTGAGCGTATTTCAACGAACACGAGAATGCGTCCTTCCTCGTTCGAACCGTCTCAATCCCAAAATGATCCAAGCTCCACTACCAGACGCGATAGAAGAGGCCGAGGCCGAGGCCGAGGAAGAGGATGTGGAAGTGGAAGGGGACGGGGACGTGGCGGTGGCGGTGGCGGTGGCAGTCAACCTGGAGCTGGAAGAGGAGAAAGAGGAGGATCGCATGGTTCTGGTGATTTTAGAAGGGAATGGGTTCCTCGTCCTCCTGTTGCGATTATTGCTTCCCACACATTTTCGCCTATACACGATGAAGGAAGTTCCGATGCCAATCTTATTCTCCCGATTCCAAATGGATGTCAGGCTGGTATCCAGAAGCACCGATCCAACCGGTCAAATCAACGTCCTCGCATTCAAACACGTCGGTCAGATAATGACCTACCGATGGCTTCATCGTCTCCGTCCATACCTCAGTTGGCCCAAGAGATTCAAGATAAGCTGTCGAAGGGATCTGTGGAGTGCATGATTTGTTGCGATATGGTAGGTCGCACTGCCGCTATCTGGTCATGTTCAAGCTGTTATTCGATATTTCATCTTAGTTGCATCAAGAAGTGGGCTCGATCCTTATCTTCGAAAGATACTTCCTCGGCGGTGGAAACATCCCAAAGACATGGAAATTGGCGCTGCCCTGGGTGCCAGTCTGTTCAGATTACATCTGCCAAGGACATCCAGTATTTTTGTTTCTGTGGAAAATGCCGTGACCCACCCAATGATTTCTATCTCACATCGCATTCGTGTGGGGAGCCATGTGGTAAGGCACTCGATAATGGATCTGTTTCGCCAATAACTAATGATCCGGTGATGGATGATACAGTTCATCGATGCCCGCACGTTTGTGTTTTGCAATGCCATCCTGGTCCTTGCCCACCTTGTAAAGCATTTGCGCCACGACAATTATGTCCTTGTGGGAAGGATCCAATTGTTCGAAGGTGCTCAGACAGGAAGACTCCATTAAGTTGTGGGAAACCATGTAATCGCCTCCTTTCATGCGGCCGTCATCAATGTGAGAGTGCTTGCCATGTGGGTCCTTGTGATTCTTGTGCGGTTCCCATTACAGCCTCTTGTTTCTGCAAGAAGAAGACAGAAATAGTGTTATGTGGTGAAATGGCTGTGAAAGGTGAGGTCAAAGGCGTTGATGGGATTTTCTCTTGTAGTGCAATTTGTGGGAAAACGCTCTCTTGTGGCAATCATCTTTGCAACTATGATTGTCATCCCGGTCAATGTGGGGAGTGTGAATTATCACCCAACTTGGTCAAGACATGCTATTGTGGGAAGACAGAGCTGACGAACAGTAGGAATAGCTGTTTGGATCCGATCCCAACTTGCTCTGAACCCTGTGGGAAGACGCTTCTCTGTGGAATCCATCAATGTAGAGACAAGTGTCATGATGGTGTCTGTGGTCCATGTTTAGTTCCTGTCAACCAGAAGTGTCAATGTGGATCTACATCTCGGATGATCGATTGTTCCAAGGCCTGTGATAAAACTGATCCTTTTGTATGTGTTAAACCATGTGGTAGAAAGAAAAACTGTGGTCGGCATCGGTGCAAAGAACGCTGTTGCCCATTATACTCCGGTAACATCAACAATATCATCGGTGAATGGGATCCTCACCTATGCCAAATACCTTGTGATAAGAGGCTTCGTTGTGGACAGCATTCATGTCAATCACTCTGTCATAGTGGGCATTGCCCACCTTGTCTTGAGACAATCTTCACTGAACTAACATGTTCTTGTGGAAGGACATCAATCCCTCCTCCACTCCCATGTGGCACTCCTTTTCCTTCATGTCCAGAGTCATGCATAGTTCCACAGCAATGCGGCCACTCTTCTACTCATACATGCCATTTCGGGCCATGTCCTCCATGCCCCATCCCTGTTGCCAAGGAATGTGTAGGAAGTCATTTGGTATTGAGCAACGTACCGTGTGGTTCGAAGGATATCCGATGCAGTCAGCTCTGTGGAAAACCCAGACAGTGTGGTTTGCATGCCTGTACGAAGACTTGTCATCCAGCTCCCTGTGATTCTTCTTCTGCTTCTTGTGGCTCTAATGCTGTTTCTTGTGGCCAAACCTGTGGCGCACCCAGAATAGATTGTAGACATACGTGCACATCAGTTTGTCATCCAACCACAGCTTGCCCCTCTGATAGGAAATGCGAATTCAATGTCACCATCACATGTTCCTGCGGTAGGTTAAGCGCAAATGTACCTTGTGGAGCTGGTTGTAGTAATGCTGCTGGTGTTGGATTCAATGCTGACACAATCTATGAAACTACCATTATCCAGAGGCTTCCTGCTCCACTACAGACTGTAGAAGGCGGTAATGGGAGAAGAATACCTCTGGGACAGAGGAAACTCACCTGTAACGAAGAATGTGCAAAGCTCGAGAGGAATAGGGCTCTTGCAGATGCTTTTGATATAACTCCTCCAAACTTAAACGCACTACACTTTGGTGAGAACTCTATTGCTTTTGATTCTCTGAATGATTTTCTTAGGAGAGATCCGAAATGGGTCATGGCTTGTCAGGAGAGGTTTAAATGGCTTGTTCTGGGGAAGAAGACAAAAGGAAGTTCTGGGATTATACGGAGGGCCCATGTTTTCTGCCCAATGATTAAAGAGAAAAGAGATGTTTTAACCATGATGGCTGAAAGATGGAAACTTGGAGTAAAAAAAAGCGATTGGGAACCAAAACGGTTTCTAACGGTTTATGTGACCTCTAAATCGACACCACCTGCTTCCATCTTAGGTTCCAAACCTGGTATTATCTCAACAGCTAATGTTCGCATTCCAGTTTTTGATTCTCTGGTTGATATGGATCCCAGGCTCGTGATATCATTTCTAGACATGCAGAAAGAATCTGATATGAACGCATTAATGCTACGATTTGGCACTGACTGCATACTGGTGTGGTTGGATGGTAGTAATGCTTTGGCTGTTTTTTCAGATATAGAAAGAGCGGCTACTGTTTTGAAATGGGCAAGTAATGGCTCAGCTTATCAAGGTGCTGTGGTTTTCCCTCCAAATGGTGGTGGCATATCTAAGGTCAACGTGTGGGGTGCAAGAAACAAGGAGTTGATGGATAGTAATAGTAATAGAAATTCGTGGAAAAAGGTGGTGGTTGCGCCGGAGTTAAACTCTTGGGGAGGAGGAGCTGGCTCATCTTTGCCTCTTTGGAATGTAAACGACGCTCCAATTACTGCATCAATTAACCAATTCTCTGTTCTTCAATCAAGTACATCATCATCAAGTCATTTTGCCACTGCAACTGCAAAAGCTCAACAATCAGAAGTTTTACTCAGCCAAGAGGTCGAAGATTGGGAGGATGTTTTGTAAACATCTTTATCCAGAAAGAAGAAGAGATCGTTGCATAAAATAACCAGAATTTAGTTGCAAAAAGTTTTTATAGTCAATAGTTTTTCTTTTATAGAACAATAGATCCATACTTATAGATACATCATTCAGAGATGGATTGTGTTGCTTTTTGTATTATGGTTCTGGATTTTCTTCAAAATTGTACTACGGTAGACTGTTTTCATATTTTTGTAAATCATAGGGGTCTATATTTAATTTTATACCCCGAGTCCTTATTTCACTGAAACCAACACATTTGTTTGTATCCTTCTTCCAATTCTCAACGCGCAAACACGCTTAATCTACAGTTTCAAGATGTTATTCCGGCGAGGTTCTATTTTCTTCCGAAAATTCAGGAGAATTTCTCATGTCGCTACAGCTCGAGACGATACGATCGTCATTTCTTCTGCCACTTCGATCCTTTCAATTCCAGGTAAACCCCAATCTTATTCGACCCATCAAGGTCCATGTTCCCCCCTCCCAATAACAGAAATGAGTAATTGTCAGTTTCTGCAAGGTCATTTCGTTTTTACACCACCACTAAGAAATTCGGCACGGATGATTACTTCAGAATGCTTCTACTTGCCCAAACAGGTAACTTTTTTAATCCCATTCTTCTTTTTTAGGAATTGGAATTTTTTGAACAAAGTTGTATTATATTGTATCGTTTCTATTATTACTGTCGCATTCCCTTCACGTAACATGTAATGTGATTGGTTGAAAATTATTAATGCAGCATTGGTTTTTGGGATCGGCGCCCACCCAATAGTTGCTGATAATGGATCTGCAGATGAACTAGTGCAAGATAATAACAGTAAAGAGGAACCATATGCGTCTGGATTGCGTAGAGTTGAAGATGGTTCTATCGTGTCCAACAATCATACGGTTAAGTGGAGGCTTTTTACTGATAATGGGAGGACTTTGTCTTTACAGGTGAACAGGTCCACCGGTTGAAGATATCTCGTCCGTATTTTTGCATCAGGCAGTCAATTTTTTATAAACCGATGGAATAATTAGTCTGTTTGTTACTAGGGAAAATTAGAGGATGCCGAAAAACAATTCATTTTAGCTTTACAAGAGGCAAAAGAGGGATTTGGAGAAAGGGATCCACATGTTGCTTCTTCTTTCAATAATCTGGTAATGAATGAAGTTTCTTTTACTTTATTTTAAGAGTCCGTAACTCTATATAGGATGCCACTTGAATGCTTGATGGATGTCGAAATAGAATGATCAAGTTATTTTCAGCAGAGTAGCAGCACTTACACTTGGCTAAGTAAATATATCGATGCCAAGAAAAATGATTAAGAATGAGAAGGAAAAAATTAAAACTCTACGAGTTTACGATAAAAAAGCACTAAAAGAGTTGGAGATAATGAGATATGCTAGAAGTATACTCCGTTTCCCTAATTAGGAACTGCACTTAGTGCATTCCCCAAAAGGAAGGATCACATGTCCCCTAAAACAGTCTGATAATCCTGGAATTTATACGATTAGACCACTGATGCTGTGATTTTTTTCTCCAAGATGCAATGACTACTTTTCCTGAACAGATATATTATCTTTAAGTTTGATAGTCAAGCTTCCTTCTTGTGCTCCTTTCCCTCCAAAAATGACACATCATGACTTTGATAACTAGAGGTTCCAAGTTCCAACACACATTCCTACTGGTGAATACTAACTGCAGCCTCCGCAAATTGCCATTCAGGCTAGGATCTAGGTCTCTAAGGAGGGACCCAGGCCTGGATTCAATCTAATTATCCCATCCACCATTTATAATGGTTATGTGAATTGGTTAAGTTAGTATTTTAGAGAAGATAAATTAGAGCCTAGATCGGGACACATTTCTTAATTCTTATGCTAGTTTTCTATCAAGTTCACCAAGTCATTACAGTATGTAATCTAGGTTTGTTCAGAAGGGATAGGTCAAGTGGTCTCATGATACTAAAAGTTTGCACGGCGAGTTCTATTCTCAATTAGGTACCTACTACCTACTCAATTTGAATTACTTGGTAGTATATTAGATAGACTCTGGTATATCATCAAGAGGTTTTAATCTTTTAGAAGGGATTTCCTATTTACAATTTTCTTCTTTATCTTTTATATTTATGTGTTCATTTTTTGTAACGTGGAGGCTACATTTCTATTATCTTGCTTCACATTCTACAACTATCTACAGTTTCTTCTTATAAACTCTGGTCATGCAGGCTGAAATTTACAGGGTAAAGAAATTGTTTGAGAAGGCTGAGCCATTATATTTAGATGCTATACAAATCTTAGAGGAATCTTTTGGTCCAGAGGATGTGCGGTACATACAATGACAGAATCCTAGCATTTTTTATTTATTTATTTATTTATTTATTTATTTCGTGATATTAGAAAAGGCAAGATTGTTTTTTGACTTTGGTCCATTTTATGCAATGAGAAAATCTTTTTGTAACACATCTTTATAGAGCAATGCTTAATAGATTATTTAATTTTCTAGTGATGGAAACTGCTCTTGAGAGACATATTAGTCCTGTTTAGTGTTTACTCATCTTTTTTAAGCTAATGCAATGTCTAGCGTTTACACATTTATAATTACCAATCTTATATATTTTTAGTTGAAAAGGTAATTTTTCTGCAATTCTACATTCATCTCTATAAATACAGGGTTGGTGCTGCTCTTCACAATCTAGGACAATTTTATCTTGTACAACGTAAGCTTGATGAATCTAAGAAATGTTACGAGGTACTGTTCTTATTTCTTATTTTTTAAATATTTTTTTATTTGTATTTTCTTTACTAAAGTAAACTATAGAAACATCGATTGTCTGTTATCTGATGAATACTTAGTTATCTTAATGCTTGTTATGAACTTATAATCACTCATTCCTTTGTTTTGCATTTTAATAAATACTTTACTGTAGTAGAAATGTCATTGGTCATGAACGTGATTTTTTTCACATATTAGTTTTTTGTAGGATAGAATATTATAATCACATTTATTTTTACAAATGGTAATTATTTATTTATTTTTGGTGTTCATGGACTACAGAGTTTGAACTTTGAATCCCTAACCTTTTTGCATCACATAAGATCTTCTTTATCATTTCATCAAGTGGTTGAGAATTAGAATCATATATGTAGATATGGAAATTTAATCGAAACATATATGATATTATATCCAATGCAACACTTAAAATACATCCAAAGAATTCAGTAAAATTTGAGTTTCTAAATAAAATAATACACAGATAATGTCCAAAGAATTTTAAATTATTAATGAATGAATATTGTAAAATCATACTATACTTAATAATTAATTATTTAATTGCTTCAAATTTTTTTTTAATATAAACCTTAATTGCATAGAAATTAAATTATTTAAAAGTCAATTTTGGAATGATAATAACAATAAATGATGGCTAGAATATGGAATGCTCATCGGAGATGGTCACCGGCAAACAGGTTGACGTTCACTGTGGTCTGGAATCCTGGGGGCACAGATGGAATGGTCTAGAATAGGGGGGAACATATTCCTATTTTTTCCCCTTTTATCTTTTTAAAAAAAAAAAAAAATTAATGGGTTATTGGTTAAACGGATCTGCCTAACCACGCCAGGTCCTGAAGGATCTGGCCTGCATGAGCACCTAGACACTCGCTTGAAAAAGCTTGAACGAAACAAACAATTTGATATCATCCTTTTTTTATCGAAAATGGCAAACAAATTTGCAAATGGAAAATTCTAACATTACTTTCTTTCGTTTTGCAGAGGGCATTGAAGGTATTTTCTTTGGCAATATTCTGTTTGTGCTCTTGGTATTTTTGATTATCTTGTTTCATTCTATAATATAATCTATTCTAGAGTCCAGACTCCCATTATAAACATTACTTCCACATGTATTTCACTCTCTAACTATTTATGTTACCCTCTTTGGGTAATGTGCATGTGTCCATTTTTAACCTTGTAGATAAAGGGACGTGTTTTAGGATATGCTAGCACTGACTATGCTGATACAATGTATCACCTTGGAACGGTAATGTATCAACCCTTTTCTGCTGATGTTTTATCCTTTGTCTATATCTTTCTTCATAAAGTACTTATAAAGTTGGAAGTGAATTTTATTCTATGCAATGTCTTTGTTAAATCTTGTGTATAAATAATAAAAAAGTAGTTAATTTTTTTTCTTTCTGTGAAATTTAAATAAGTAAACTATAAATGCATTAAAAAACAAGGTTCTTAGTGCGCCCAATGTGCGATGCGCCAGTTGGGGGTGTTTAGGTCCCAGTGGCGATTTCGCAAATATATTAAAAAAACATACAAAATACATTAAAATAGAGTGTAACCTTGCAAGTAACGATAAAAGTGGGCGATTCCTAGAATTGCCTACTTTCCTGTATGCATTCCTCTTCGGGGCTCACCGCCGCATCGCAAGAAAAAGAGATAATGGCCAGGACTTCGGCATCGGAACAATACATTTTGTAGCTAGTAAAACATATGATCAATCGAGACCAGGCTTTCCCGGAGGGATCGACGCGAGTCTCCATTGGAACTTGCTGTCGGAGACACCTACATCTGTAGAGTGATCCACAATATCCTTGCGATCCTTTGGGGAGAATAATTGATTAGTTGAATCGCTAGCTCGCTTGGGGGCCTAATATATGCAAAAACTCTGAGACCGACGCATCCTACGCATAGAAATAAACAAGTTCTTATACTCGGAAAACGTTAGGTTGAGGATTGAAGGTCAGGAAGGGCAACCTCGAAATGATCTCATAGTCAGTGTAGAATACATCGCCAAAATGCCATTCTGTAAGAGGTGCAAAGGATTTGGGAATTGGTTAGTTCATCGTAAAGGGCAACGACCAAGGGTTCCACAACAGGTGGCTGAAACAACCACATAAACTCCGGTAACCCGATCCCCGACGAGACACATGCCCTGCCACAGGCTCAAAGGAAGAGATTTTTAAATTCAAAATCAAGAAGGAAAACAACCACATAAACTCAGGTGTCCGTCAAGAATATCATCCTATACCTTCTATGAGGGAGTGGGCTGCAGAAAAGGAACCACAACAGCTCACACAATAATACCCCAAAACATGTAGGAGGTACAACAATCAGTACCAAAGCTGCAACAACATGAATCTACGCCTAGTGTACGTGAAATGACATCAAGGGAGGAAGACATTAGATCGACATGTAAGAACCGACAGGTCGAAGCCCATAACGAACAAGTCCAATACCAAATCGAGGGCCACAACCTCACAGCAGAGGATTATGCATCAAGAGCACAAATCCTAAGCCACCTAAGCAGTAACGCTCACCCGAACACACAAAGAGAGTCCTACCTGTCAACATAAATGAGAAGGATTCATCGCGGGAGAATTGTGAGCAGCTTAGAACAAGATGACTCATCTGAGAATAAGGAAATCCAATCGAGGCTAATAAATGTAGAAAGAAGAATAGCAACTGTGCCAATTCGTCTATCTAATTCCTTCAGTGTGTTAAGAAAAAACAGAAATCAACCTCACAACATGGAGAGAATCCTTGCTTTCCTAAATTGAAAGGATTTCAATATCCTAGTAAGAATCACTACCTCCTAGTGATGTCTCTTCTAGTCTGGAATATTAGGGATCTGCTTTTCGCAAAGGCAAAATGAACTGAGAAAGATTTGTAGAGAGAAAAATATCGAAATATTTGGGTTGGTAGAAACAAAACAACAAAGAAAATGTTGATACAGGACTGTACATCAATCACTCCCGTCAACAGGGACTTAGGTTCCGTTCGTTTTATGCCAGACCCCCAGAAGGCTCCCACGGAAGCGGAACTAAAAGTCTTTGTCGAGACCCGAGTCAACTCTCCAAATCGCCAAGTTGAGGAGAAGATAGCCAGAGTCTGGCAGACTGGTGATCTTCTCCTTTGACTCGTCGGTTTCACCCCCAACTCGCCTGTTACACCTCAAAATCGCCGGTTTGGACCGTTACTCGCGTCTAGTCTGAGCCATAATGTTCGCCATTATGATCAGACGTGATCTCCTCCGCAGATTACGCCCCTAGAGGTCCTATAAAAGAGGACCCCCGGGCTCATCCAAAGGCATCGGTTCCATCCTTTCTATAGCGTGAATCATGGAGCAATCGCCGATTTGTGCACTAAATCGCCGATTTCCTCCCTTGAAGACTTGACGTAGAGCGCACGTCGTGGATCTCAGAGTCTCCGGCACGAGAAGGTAGCCACTCGCACCACCACAAGCGTTGATAGTATTATTCGTTCCTCATCAGAAAATATTTGACTCAATCACGGAGTCTATGAGTGAATGGAAAATCATGAGGAATGAAGGGGATAACGCACATGACTCGATTTGGGTCGGCTGGATAAAACAACAGTGGACCGCTAGTATCCATGCATCAACAATACTTGCATGTGAGAATGACTAATATTGGGGGTTACTTGTTGATCTAATAGTGGCTTACGGTGAGCGGAATGCAAAAGGCCAAGCTCCGACACGTGATGGACGTTCCACGTATGCAGAAAGAGAGGAGAATATTTTTAGGGTTTTTTAAAAGAGGGGTAATGGGTTTAAATAGAAGAGGGGTAATAATTGAAAAAATTATTTTAAATGGGTAATGAGGCGAATTACCCATTAACCCGACCCTGCAAACCGACCTAGAAAAAGCGTCAGAAAAAACGCTCTGGAAAAGCGCCTTTTCTCTTTAGTGCCATTTTAAAACTATGGTTAAATCAGGTCTAACATTGGCTCGAGCAAGCTCGGGCCCTAATGCTTTCTCTTTAAAATAATTTAGACTCACAATGTGCAAATTGTCCATCTAACACATTGTAGTATAAATAATTCAATATATGATGGACCACAAAGGAAAAGGCATATTATTAATTTTAAATTATTTCCAAGGTATTGCTCCCTCTTTCCTCCTTGTCTTATTTCCTTAATTCTCTCATTTTCTTTATTCTCTTATTTCCTTGATCAATTTTCGAATTTTTTCTTTTTCTCCTCGATTCTCCTTGTTCTTGTGGTGGATTCCAAACAAGAACAAAACCCTAATCCATTTTTGAAGAGAGATCTCACAGGCACTTCTCTTTTCAACCTCCGTTCCATTAGAAATTTCCAAATAATCATGCACTCATTATCTCTTTTCATGACACGTCTTATAAATTTAGTTCTGCATATTTCATCTGATGTCATCTCAAATTTAGGTAATGAATCTCCTGGGGAATGATAAAGATTCAGTGGCATTAATTCGGGACTCTATTAGGATATTAGAGGTCTCATCCACAATATTCTACTTTCTACCATAGCATTCCATTAACATCGTTGTCCGTGATATTATAAGACGTTTGTTTATTTTTGTAGGAAGGTGGGTTAGGAGAATCTATGACATTCATACGGAAAATGAGATATCTTTCTCAGGTACTCCATAATCTTTTTCTTCAAACTTTTTATTTTGGATTTATGGATAGATTTTACTGACAGGCAGCAATATAAGTTTCTACTAGAAATTTTAAACAAACAAATAATATTTGTAATTAATAAATGCTCTTTGAATCAAAAGAGAACAGAAATTTTATATCATAAAATTAAATTCTGTTAGTAATCAGATGTTTTTCAAGCATGATGATTTGAACTTTCATCAAAAGATTGAATGAATGTTTTTAAGTACGGAATGATCTTTTTGAATACATAAATTTTATTAAACAAATATTTATTTTAATTAATTTGAATGATTTTTTTTCTTCCATTTAATGAAGGACATTGCTCTTGTTACACTGGATAGAAAGAAAAAAATAACATAAAACTTTCTTATTTAGCTTCATATACTAGAATGGAGTCAATGGACTAGATACTCTGCCGCAGGAGGTTAATCTCCCAACATTGAAGAATGGCTATCTTCACAGGGTGACAACAACTCTTACTATTAGATCTCTGGTCTGTAGGACTGACTGATGTCCTTGTATAGATCCCTGCATATACATTAATTACATTCTACAGATTTCTCCTTTGTTATGCTTAGCTACAATACCCATGTTTACATGGATATCATTTATTATTTGGAGCTATGATTTACTTATAGTTTGTGATGAATGATGGTGTCAGTTATCACTAGATCTCACTTATAAAAGTTAGATGTCGAACCACGGGTTAGGTCGTTGACCTAGGAATGGATGTTGTTGGCCTCGGTTTGCTAGGATCGTTCCCACAGGTTGGCCAGACCTACCAGTCGACCCTGGAGGCCTGAAGATCGGGTTATGTTATTTTTATGACGATAAGGCCCCTGCAACAGGGCATGTATCGTCAATTTGCAGTCTTATTATCCTATGAAAGTTTCTTTTAACTCATTTTTTGTTTGCATTATTTTTTCTATTGATAATTATCTTCCTTTTCAGATTTTGATGCAATCAAACAAACCATATGAGGTTGAAAATCTACAAAGGAAGATTTTGCACATCCTTGAAATTTCAAAGGTTACATGTTTTTACATCAATTTTTTGGTTTTGCACCAATTTTTTATTCTTGTTTTATACTTATTGTTTGTAGATGATTTAGGGATGTGATGCAGTGGAAACTATAGTTGCAGCTGAAAGCTTAGCATTAACCCTCCAATCTCTGGGGAACTTGGTGGAAGCTCGTGAACTTGTAGAAAGGTGACACTGACATGACCAGTCTTAACTTTTTCAATTTTATATTTATTTTAAATATAATTTCCGATTTTTGAACTCATTGTATTTAAAAAAAATTATCTTGTAGGTGTCTTAGCTTAAAAGAGAGCATACTTGGTGGTGATCATCTTCAGGTGCGACTTTTATTTAATATTTATCGAGTTTTGGAGAATTGTGGGCAAAATTGGAAAATGCTGTAAGCTTCGTCCTTGGAATTGGCTCTGTATTTATATTCATAATAATAACAGAATTTATTACAACTGAACAAAAGAATTTACAAGTAAATTCTAACCTACTTTAACTTCCTTTCGTTAACACACACTCTCAAGTTGGTAGAAAATTGCTATCCAAATTGTGCCCAATGTCAATAGCTCAATGCAAGGTTTATACTGTAATAGCTTGGTTAGGATGTCTGTAACCTTCTTGGTCTAGTTGTAACATTTTATCTTCTACTCTCTCTCGTACAAAGTGTAGATCAATTGTTACGTGCTTGGTATTTGCATGGTAGATTGGGTTTGATGTTAGAATGCTAGATAGGTTGAGCCCAAGTTTTCACAGTATACCGTTATAGGTATTAGGTGTTAATTAAGCGACGGCTTGATTACCTCCAAGATCGACATTCCCTCACAATGTTGGTGGCATTCGATTTATCTAGCTAGACGATTAGGAAATAAAGAAGAAAAGAAGAACACAGATTTATAGAGGTTCCACCTAAGATGGTGTACGGCCTCTCTCTTCTGTAGTGGTGATGGCCTTGTATTAATCAAATCACAATTAGGGTTAGTGGGTTACAATGTAATGTAATCACAAGATATATATTATTAATTGGGCTGGTTCCAATTAATTACTTTATAATTGGCCATTTCACCCAATAAGGGTTGCAAATATACACGCCTAGAGCCCTAGACAGGCTCCACATATAACTCCCAAATTACCAACATACCTTCAACATTAGGTAGATTATATTCCCCAACTCCAAGACTAAGGATTTGACCAATTCTAGCTCATGTACATTAGTAGCTATCCCTCTATATTCAACTTCAGTGCTTGACCGAGAAATAATCTTTTGCTTCTTTGACATACATGAATTCAGAGAACCACCAAAATAAACAAGAAATCCGGTCTGGCTGCGTCGATCAATCTGACATCACTCGTTTTAGAGAGTTGAATTCCATAATTCATAGTTTCTGAAAGGTACTCAAAAATTCGTTGGACAAGATTCTAATAATGTTTCTGTAGTGATGCTATGAGTTGAACCAACTTACATATCTTATATCTGGTCTCGTAAGGGTGAGGTATTGAAGTGACCCTACAAACTGTCTATATTCTTTCTCATTCGTGTAAACATCTGAAGTGATAATGAGATCAAAATTGGCTATCTGGCTTCCATTGGAGTTCTTCCTGACGACACATTACTTGAAGACGGACTCTTGATCTCATGCTTGTTTCGAAATGCGCCTCTGCACGTTGCGCCACCACTAGGAGCATTTGTGCAAGAGTGCGCCTAAGCGTGCTTTTGTTCTAGTGACATATTTGTATTTACATAAAAAACAAGGAAAACAGTGTGGCATACTTGTAATTAGATATATATTTTAATAGACTCACCGGAGGTCGCTTGGTAGCCGGAATGAGGGGAGGGTTGGAGGTGGAAGAGGGTGTTAGGGGGTGTTTTATGATTCAGACAGAGTCTGAATGCAAATGCCTTAATTTACCGTAATTGGAGATTTAAACTTTGGGAGGCACGTGCGTAAAAGTTTGCATCCCAGTCCTTGAGATCCTTTGGAAACGCTTGAGTTTCCATGGAGGAAAGACAATATTGAGGGTTTAGGAACACGATATCCCTTGATCCCCAAGTGATTGGTATGTCAGCTTGTACAATGTTCTTTCCGCTCGTTTCCAGAGTAAGTTGATTCTGATGCTAATGTGTGATGACTGGTGAGATTCGTTGATATCTCAAATAAGTCACATGAAGAGGAATTTTGTCAATTTGGACCGGTGACTCAGCCTTACTTGACGAGCTTCCCTCCTCAGCTGATGCTGACTGGGATATCAAGTCATCAGTTTTACTTAAATTATTTGATCTGTTGGTGGGCTTGTGATCGGATTTTCGCCTCTCGATCTTAGATCCTTCATCCTCTGATGTAGCTAACCTAAGAGAGAGTGATTAGCTAGAGATTGGATGAAGAAATCCAATCGAGAGAGGGTTTAGAGACTGGATTCCACCAGTAGAAAGTTCTGGATTCCACCAGAAAATAGGGCGACAGGAAGAAAATCGGCAATAGAATAGTAAACAGCAGAAAAAAAGAGAAAAGAAAAGAAGGAGCCGCAGGGGAGATGAAGAGACAGGTACCTTTTTTTAAAAATGAATCCTAACCTTCTGGTCCTTCTTTATTCCTTTATTTATACTCATCTCAAAAGGTGGAGGACTGCCTTTGAGATGAGCCTGCAGAATCAGTTAAGTTTAATTGTGCTCTTTGCAAAAGAAAGAGCACAATTGGGACCATTTCCATGTAGTTGTCCTACATCAGGCGACCCCTCTTCAGCAACATTCGACCCCGGATGTTCTTTAAGATCTGGTTCTGGAGGATAATACTTTTTGAGGTCAGACACATTGAAAGTAGGAGACATGTTGAATTCCTCCGGAAGATCCACCACATAGGCATTATCGTTTATTTTTTTCAGCACTTGGCAGGGTCCAAAATTTCTGTTTTTAAGTTTAGAATAACTTCCAGCTGGGAACCTCCCTTTTCTCAGGAGCACCATGACAAAGTCACCTACTTCTAGACAAAGTTCTCTTCTTGATTTATCAGCATTTTCTTTGTATTTGGTGTTTGCCTCTTCAATATTGTGCTGCACCCACTTCTGAATATCCTCTAAACTGTTCAACATTTCACCCACTTTAGGAACTGCCGAGGAGTGGGTTCCAATGTCAATAGGTTGATGAGGTAGCCTTCCATATACTGCCACAAACGGAGCAGTCTTAGTTGTCCTGTTTGGCATGGCATTGAATGCAAACTCAGCCTGTGCCAAGTGTAAGTCCCATTGCTTAGGGTGTGTGCCAGCCAATAATCTAAGTAAGTTTCCTAGTGACCTGTTCACTACTTCAGTCTGTCCATCCGTTTGTGGGTGGCAAGTTGAACTGAATTTTAGCGTAGTATCCAATCTTTTCCACAATTCCTTCCAAAAATTAGAAAGAAATTTTGTGTCCCTATCTGAGGTGATGGATTTTGGAATGCCATGAAGTCTTACCACTTCTTTAAAAAATAAGTTGGCCACTTGAGTAGCATCATCAGTGCGCTTACAAGGTA
>LFYR01001054.1:707188-825412 GCA_001185155.1 Zostera marina | reverse complement strand
AAAAAAAAAAAAAAAAAAAAAGAAAAATAACATGTCGCATATTGGACCGCATATGCGACCAGGCGGTCGCATATGCGGTATGCGGTCCCAGGCATCGCCTGGTCGCCTGGCCGCATCAAAAAGCTTGATCATATCACTAATATCTTATTTTAAATAATCAATTTAGAAACTCCTATTCCTATTTACACTTGTGAACATGATTACATCTTTCATCCTGACCAGCTCACCTGTTTAAAACTGATCGATTAATAATTTAATGTATCACTCCTTTTATTTGACTTCTTTTTTAATTTCATAAAATGTTTAGGAATATCCCAGAATGATAAATCTTAACATAATCTCTATTATATATTTATATGTAATCCAAACTACCAAATAAACAAATAACTATCTTCTTTTATAGGATACCGAGGATAGCATTGGATTGCCAAAATGATAATCGGAAAAATATTTTAGCAAAAAATGCATTCAAATATAGCGAAAATGACAAAAGGGCTGCCTTTATCGTATTGGTGAGTATTTTATATTTACTTTTGAAATTGTAGAACAGTAAAACTTATTTTAAAATAAGATATATTTATATGGAAAATACATTTAAGGATTTATTTAAGTTGAAAACAAGTTTTAGAGAGCCCCGATATTATAAAATCTTCGTCAATTTTATGAGAACTTGGCAAGGGAGGAATTTGTGAGTAGAGATGCTGGTATACTGATTGTCCGTGATGGGTTCCAAATTCAGATGCTGGTAAGAGGAATGAATCCAACATATTGATAAAAAAAAAATGCAAAAGGCCTATGAGGGGGAGTCATTAGTTCAGTACATCACCATATGACATTAGGTCACATCTGCTCCTCTAATGGCTGTTCCAACTTCCAAGGATTTCAGGAGCTCCTACCCATAGTAGAATGTTTGACGACAATGCCATAAATCAGAGGAATAGGTAAGAGAAAATGATAAATCAGTAGAATGTAGGGAGGAAGTGCCGAGGAATAAATAATGTTCAAGCAGAAACTTTATCTACACCTCTCCATTGTGAAAAAATGAGATTCACACATGGAAGTACCGCAGTAGAGAAAGATTTGTTAACCCGATCCATGGCTCTAAGTGAGCATCTTTGTCCTAGGAGGCTTAATATATTTTAGTAAAATATATCTTACATTACCTTTTGAGGTACCTGGATGCCCAGGGAACTTAAATATGACACATCTACAGTTTAATAAGCCTTCTTATATTTGATAGTTGATACAAAAAGAATTTCTCTTCTGATTCAGTATAACCCTTTTTAGACAGTTCAAAACCCTGATTAAAAGAGGAACCATTTGTCAGAAACCGCTTGGAATCTGGAGAATTCCGGTTCTTTTTTATGACAGTTTTGCCACAGAGGGAATAGTATAGTATGATTACAATTTTTTAATAAGACGTTTTTTTTCTTGATTGCAGTTGCAATCCCTTGACGTCATTGGTCTTTTGGAAATTGCAAAGCTTCAAATACAACCAACAGTAGGTTCTTGGTTTCAACAGATTTTACTTCTTAGGGTATTAATTCCTATGAGATATTTTTATTTTGGTTGTTTTAGGGTACATGCACATTTCCAGTTGAGTCTGAGCTTGCTCTTCGTGAATGTATTACATTCTTCAGCGAGGTATGTTCCATTTGGTTCTAACTTCTACGTGTTATTCATTTGTTTTTTTTTGAAAGCAATTAAATTTCATTAAAAAGAAGGGCAATGCCCAAATTACAAAATAGAGAATAGAAATACAAATAGAAGTAAAAAGAAATGAGCAAGAAACCCATTGATTTTCTCCGATTAGCTATGTAGTCTAGTTATAAAGTAACTAGATACGCTGCCTCAGGAGGTTGGTTTCCCATACTTCCATTGTAGAAGTCTCCAAGGGGTGACAACAGCTCTTCTTGTAACACTCCAGATCAAAGGAGAGACTAATGTTCTTTACCACCACCTTAAGAACTACCTCAGGAGGTCTACTAACGTGCTACCTGTATCTTTTATTTCATTTGGTTTCTGTGTGTTTTAATTAAAGTTTTTTGTATGGACGCATATGTGAGTACGTAGATTACTTAAGTTTTTGCAGCTGGCTGATCCAGGTCAGGATCTGCCTGATCCACCCAACTATATCTAATTTATTAAACTTTAAAATTGAAAAATAAAGGGAAATCACGATTCTGGGACTTTATGATTCCTCTTTTCTTACAACTTTGACTTAGTTTCTTTCCTCTGGCGGCACTATTCATCTCTAGTGACCTCTGGAAAACATTGTCATCCTTATAATCTTCATTGGTTCTTGTTTTAAAAGCTCAAGATTTCTCCGGTTACACTTACTAGTTACCTATTGTTTTCAAGGGAGGGTTTCCTTCTTTTATTCCAAACTTCTCCGCTCACTATTGGAAATTGTCGTACAACTATTTCCCTCCTTAAAATAAAAACATTCATAAAATAAAATATGTTAGTCCGCCACAACTTCGTATGCATGCACAAAAAACTTTGGGTTCGAATGCAATAATTAGACTCTTCGTTCAAGGATCCTTCAAAGAAGGTATTTTAGTCTAAATTAGCTTAACATCTTGATTTTGACCAACTACACTTCGTTTTTAGGAATTAAATATTTCATTTCTGAAAATAGTGATGGGGTGGGCATTGCCCGATTACAATGTAGGGAAATGTAAAACATGCATAAATGAAAACATAATATGAGAACATATAAAAGTATTGTCACTCTTATATAGATATGTCCCTGGCTATGTAGCCGTGGACTGATGCCTCAAAAGGTTAGACTCCCATAACAATATGGCTTCCATTTAAATCTGGTGAAGATTGATTTTTCTGTAGGGTGTAGCACCATATGCAATACCAAACATCCTTCAGTATTTTTTGCAATGTCTGTCCTGTGTACTTTTTTTATAAAGGTAAATTTTTCATTAATAATGAAAGGAAGAGATGGAATTACAATGAAAATATTAATGATATTATAAGGGTATTTGTGTAATTAGTTAATAAATCTGTAATTAACTAATTAGATCTAGAAACTTCTGAGATTTAGATCTAACAGAATAATTAGTATAATTCTGTTAGATCTCAATCCACCTAAAATGTATATAAACTAATTGATAACATTTTAGGTGGGATCGATCACTTTTGGATCTCCCCATTTTCAGACCTTTCTCTGCTCAAATCATTCATAGAAAATAAGAAAAGATAAAATTAAGGAGATGGGCGCTTTCCTTAGTTTCCTACATGTCTATGGCATTTATTTCTTAGAAAACTAAATGCATTATCTCAGGAGGTTGGTCTCCCTCTCATTGTTGTATAGTAGCTATCTCCAAAGATAGACAACAGTCTTTCCTATAGAACTCTGATTTATAGGACAGACTGATATTTTTAACAAGTATTAAATTTTATTTAGATATAATCAAAATGGTTCTTAATTTCTTAGATTGACCTTTAATGAGACATGAAGTTCTGAATAATAATAAAACATGAAGAAAATTTCAGGATATGGTACTAAAAAATGAAACGTGATATTCGTAATCATGTAATTAGAAAGTTTCAAATCATGAAATGGTTTGGGTAGAAATGTCATTCTACGAGAATGGTCTGTAGTTTGTCATTCTAAAAGTTTGGTTTAATTTACATTTACATAGATATCACCGACTGCATTTTGGATCTTCTCCGACAAACTACCGTTTAGAACAGTTCAATTGGCCCAAAGCATCATCTACAGGTTCTTATACAACCAGATGGCATCGGACCAGTATGTCAGACCACATAAAGAAGGTGAGCTTGGCTTGAAGGATCTGAAATCTGAATGTGTTGTGTCTGCAACCAAGGTTAAGAGGATGGGGAGACTCACTGATGTGGACAATTTCATTTGGGTTAGGTGGATGAAAGACAAGTATCTTAGAGGTTGGAGGTGGGATGTTATATTATTATATACCAAAACAACCATTAAATTCTCCAATACGGAAGGGATTGATAGATAGCAAAAAAGTAATATCTAAATGCTTGGTACAGAATGAAAAGATCATTCTTGGACTTGGCTTGGCCCAAGATATTTTTTTTTCAGCTTATGACATTATCAAAGAGAAATTTCTCTTTGACAGATTTTCTAAAAGTATTTGGTTCCACGGATTTCACAAATTTTCATTGTTGTTGGAGAGTTTCAACAAAGGTGTACTTTTCGGTGATTACGAAGATCGTAATGCAGCTCTGACTATACGGAATGGGTTCGTCTGAATTTTATCGAGATCTGGAGTAGGTTTAGTTCGGGGTCGAGGTGGGGGCGTTGTACAAAAAATGGATCATCATATGATTAACGGACGGTGTGGATTAGAATATCGCACCATGTCGCATTGGGTAATATCGCACCAGAAACCTGGTGTATATCTTATTTTATATATTTACATAACTTATCCATATATGGAAGTTATCTTCCAGCACACCAAATCGATTGCTATTCAATAGCATACTAAAATCGATACTTGCAGTCTAAGTAACTTTAATAAGATTTAGATTATCAGATAGATATCAGTAGGATAACTCATGTAATATCCTATATGTAGGACGGATTGAATAAAGGAAAAGGGACTTGATTCAATTGTATTTTCTATCTGTGATACACCTTCAAAGGTTAATATCATCTCTTCTTCAAGTGCAAGAAAATTCTTAAGAAAATGTATGTTGGGCTCTACACTGACTGATGTTGACTATCATAATCTGAAAGGAGAGGTGCACTAAGATGCATAATGAGAAAGAGCTGACTGAATTGTGGTAGGAGCAAGGCACTAGTTATTCCAGGATTATTTTTAATCCAGGGAAGTTCAAGGCATATATGGAGTTTTTATCCTTGGTACCTTGGCAGGACCAAGATGAGTTCTAATATTAAAAGATATAATAAATGATATCTATACCCATGGTGGCTATGGGTGAACATAAAAAAAATAAACCTCCACCCCCTAATTTCCATATAGTTTATTTTCAAGTTTACTGTTAGTATAACTAACAATTGATGTTTGATATGAAAATTATTTAGCAATTGCTTAGTTTAAATTTTTAAGCATTTGAAAATCATTTTTCTCTATATGTACAGCCCAAGTTTCAGAAGTTGTTAAGGTTTCCAGATGTTAGAAATGAGTATCTTTCAAGCTTGAGGCATCTTGTGAATATTTTGAGCGACTATTTTCAAAATGAAATACAAAACTCATTGTTTGATGAGTTGGAAAATAAAGTTACGAATATAGAAGACAAACTTAAGAAGAAATCATAATTCTTTAGCTTCTTCAATTCAAGATGGATTTTGCTGAAATAATTTTCCTGTAATTCAAGATGGATTTTTTGTTATGAATTGACATCATCATAGCGTTATTTCTAGCAGCTCACTAGCTCAGCAATTGATGACAGATTATGTCTCTATTTTCGAAACATTATTTTACAGCCGGTTGCATTACCGCATCTTCCACGAGTGAAAATAATATTTTAAAATAATGTATATCGTTTTTTTGAAATAAATTGAAACGAAATACAGATATTGTTTTGAATATTAAATATTTGTTTCTAAATTCTTTAAATAAAATATTAAAATGAAGGGGAAATCCAGAAATGGAAAATAAATATATATTTAATTTTAAAGCTTCGAAGTTTGTGAGTTGTGACACGACCCACTATCGAAAACAACCATGTAGAATTACATCTCTACCGTCCACGTTTATCCCGTGACAGACGTCACCTCCAAACCATACTGGGCAGTTGAATAGTTGACACATAATCGTGAGTAAGAGTGAGAGAGTGACGGAAATCGAAATGGAAACGTCATCGGCAACGATGATCTTGCCGGAGGAACCTTTACTCCGATCTAGGCCGCAGGAATCAGTATCCACCACGAGTCTCGAACCATGGAGGCGGCCTAACCGGCTGGCGGTGATCCTTGGTAGAGCTACAGGCCGGCGAGGCCCGGCGTCGGAAATGATGAGAGAGCGAGCGGCTTCGCAATTAGATGTGAGGAGAGCGGAGTGGGGGTATTCCAGACCAGTTGTGGCGATTGATATGGTATGGAATCTCGCGTTCGCGCTTGCGGCGGTGGTTGTTTTGTCTTCGACGGTAAACGAAAAACCAAATGTTCCAGTTAGGGTCTGGCTGATCGGATACGCTCTGCAGTGTATTTTCCATACCGTGCTAGTTTGGGTGGAGTATCATAGGAGGAATGCGAACTTGCTGGATGATACGACTGCGGATATGAGTAGGAATGAAGATTTCGGAGATGGTTTGGGTGTAGAGAGCATGGCAGAGAGAATGGATCGCCGATTTGAGTAAGTCTAACATGGTGATTTTTATGTTGTTTTTTCAATTTTCCTCGTCTTTTTAGTTATATATTTTTTCCTGAGATCAATAGAATTTACAAGTTGAATTCCGACAAATTATGATATCATTCCACGATAGAAAGGCACAGAACAAATAAGTTCACAGATTATTTGTATTTTATTGTGAAATGATACATTATGCAAATATATAAGATGAGTGCTGATTGTATATTGCAAATTTGCATTTAAGGGAACCAGGAACTCTGGGGAGGGATTGTTTTGTGTATGTATCACAATGGTCGAATGATTATTAGTTATTACTTATTAGGCTGATGAGTGATGAAAGTTTTTACTGTTATCCATGATAGGTACAGAACTACAAATTATCTGCTAAATTTGTATGATTAAGTCATTATCAGTGTTTATTTTATTTTCCATTACTGTATTGTCAGTTTTGCCAGGCGATTTGAATCTATAAATGCATTGTTATCTTTTCTCTGGTGGGTTGTTGGTTTCTATTGGATTGTCTGCGGTGGTGAAATTATCTTGAGGAATGCTCCCAAACTTTACTGGTAATGCTCAAGAATCATCTTCTCTACAGTTTTTTTTTGGAATTTGGCTTGACACGATAATTTCTTATTTCACTCAGGTTGGCAGTAGTCTTTCTAGCATTTGATCTATTTTTTGCAATCTTCTGTGTGGTGCTGGCATGTGTAATAGGCATTGCACTCTGTTTCTGCTTACCTTGTGTTATTGCTATAATTTATGCCTTGGCAGGACAGGTGAGAACCGAGAAGTTTAACTTTTAACATATTAACCATTGAATTAAACATATAATGATTCATCTGAAGTATCATTGTTTTTGAATGATGAAAGGAAGGTGCGTCTGATGCAGATATTAACATCCTTCATAAATATCGATACAAAAAAGAAAACATTGGTGATCAAAAGATAACAAAAGGTTCTGGAACAATGATTCCTATGGAAAATGAGACAAGTGATATGATGATTGCCGAACGTGTACTTTTACAGGAAGATGCAGTAAGTTTCATTCTATGTTAATTCAATTCTGATTATTCAAAAAAAAAGCAAGGCATTTAACCCATTGTGTGTGATTTTAGGAATGTTGTGTTTGTCTCACTCCCTATGAAGATGGTGTGGAAGTACACTCTCTACCCTGCAACCATCATTTCCACTCGACATGCATTGTCAAATGGCTTCGAATCAATGCGATATGTCCGTTATGCAAATACAACATACTTAAGGGCAGTGAACAAGTGTAATGGATAATAATATCAACTTGGATGGATCATTTTATTTTTGATCTTGTCTTAGTTTTACTGGCATAATGAATGCGATATGTCCCGTGAATTAGATGATTTCATCCAAAATCCAGGTACTCTTATAGTTCAAATGTAATTATTAATAACTACACTTTTGTGAGTTGTGAATAAATATAATGTGTCATAAGCTCATAGCTGTAACATGTGATGTAATTCGTATAGGTTTGCGTTAATGTTCAAAATTAATTTTGTTTTTAGGTTTCATATGGAATTTCTAGACATCAACAAAAATTCAAAATAAATGCAATAACATCAATTTTTTTGTTAATTATAAATTTAGCACTCCTTTTTTCATAACAGAAAATATTTTTTTATAGAACGTCTATCTAACTATCTTCAGGTAGTGTATCATCCCACATAATATATCACCTATTATATTATTATTATTTAATATCATTTTGGTTGTATTATATAATTTATATTATCAGTTGGTCATCTTTCATACTTATAAATCTATAATTATTGTTGATTAATTTAGCATCTTATTTTATAGTATGAGTAAATTCTAAACCCAGAAAATGCCAAAACAGAACACAAAAAATCTTACTACCTTAGACTCTCTGTGCAGAATTAATGCTAAAACTACATGATAGCTAAGTACTAAAGGTATATCATTTTAAAATCAAAATGATATTTGAACCAAGTATTAAGATTTGCTATTAAGAAACATTCCTTCTATATGCAAAAAATAAATGGGTTACTGCCTGTCTTTCACATTGACAATAATCACAGTATTCTTTGGGCTTAAGAAATCACCTGAGCAATTTTGCACCCAAATTCCTTAACGCCTAAACTGAAGCACTTTTTTTATTTAAAAGTGGAACTGACCATTACAACAGAAGAGACTGTGAGTGGGTTACAACTTACAAAATAAAGATACGATTAGATAGCACATTTCTAAATCAAGATTGTTCCGTCAAAGTACAGAGATATGCTACCTTCACACACAAAAAAATGAATCACAAGTAATTCTCCTGGATACTCTAAAATTGAATCAAAGTCATTGGTTTCTTTTCATGTCATAAAATACACAAGCATCGGCTGCTGTCTTCATCTGAAACAAATTAATTGAAAAAGATCAGATAACTTTAAACCTTTCTTTCTGCAATGCATATTCCGATACATGTCTAATTATTACATATTGCTTTCACATTTGACAAAAAATCCAGCACTAGCATTACTTTGCGAATTTACTCAAGGACCAAAAGTGATTTCAGTGATCATCTTAAGTCTTAACAACAAAGATTCAGAGAATACAAACTCATCAAAATAAGTAGAGAACAACAATTTTCATTTATTTAATTATGCATATGAAAAAAAACAATCAATCATCGATTGAGGTTAATGTTGTTATTGCTTGATAGTCTAATTCTCTGAGGCACGAGTCTATGTCCATTATCTTGTATTCTTGGACTTGTCTTATACTCCTATGATCCTATCCAATTATTATCAATGGAATGTAATTTTATCAGGAAAAAAACAACCCCATCTAAAAGATTTGAGAGAAATAAGAAAATCAGAATCCCTAATTCCCTAGGGATAGCAACTTGTAACATTGATCTTATAAGATATTTAATGATAGCTGCAATTGATTTACCCAATGTGTGCCAAATGCTGATTTGTGTTTGTGTTAATCTCTTGTTAGATATATAATGATAATTGCAATTGTGCTAATTTAGTTGTAATGGCTAGATTTACACTATAAACTAATAAAACTATAAAGTATAAAAATGTGAACAGACAATTTAAGAGTAACTCCAAAAACAAAGGTGGGTATAAAATATGAATCCTTTTTGAAACTTTTAAGTATTGTAAATTAAAACATACATATAAATTATACAGGTATCATCATTTAAGAAATGGAGAAATAACACCAAACCTGTATAATGTTGATAATCTGCTTGATTGCCCAACCAAACAAAGCTAAAGAAAATAGTAACAATAGAAACAACCTCCGCTGAATTACGCTTACAAAAGCCTGATTGGAAATGCCAACAAAAAATTGCTTAAAACAAATATCTTACATTTGCCTTATTTTCACGAACAAAAAAAACTAACTGTGAACTCTTTTGCATAATAATAACGATAATTTCTACCATAAGCTTACATTAATCACACTTTCAGGTTGCCTCTCAGCGATAAGGAAAAATATAATATATACAACCTGTTTCACAATATAGCATTCATTGAATCTGAAAAAGAATTTGTAGAATCTGATATATGCTATTTTCACCTCAGATCCTACACAGCAGAAGGCCATGAAAGGACGATGTCCATAATATGCTTTAAATAGCCAATTAGTGCTATCTTTAACATCTTTATGACTTGCTTTGCCTGATAGAAATGTACTGCAATAACAGCATATATTTCAAAGATGTTAAAGAACAGGACTAACGTCATATAAAACAGATGTACAAAAATAAAAATAATGCACATGTTTTTTATCTTCAAAGAGAGAAAAGAGGGAAAATGTTCACTATACAGTTTACCAAAAACTTAAACAGCGAATAATTAATTATATATTTCAAAATACTAATAATGTGAATGGAGCAATGAAGCAACTTAAAATATTAAAGGTAACATGAACCAGCAATGTGAACGGCATTAAAAGACCTACGCTCAATGCAAGTCCTAATACCGTCAAATGATGAACTGTTGAGACGTGATTTAAAATAGATGATTATATGCAATTACACATTGAAACTGTAAAATGTGCAGTGCCTTGTAATGTAAAGTGAGATCAGTGGGTTGAAGTTTCGCTGCTGAAAGACCTAACGGTTAATGAATACATCATGTTTCTAAAAGGAAATATCGATGAAAACCATTAAAAAAATTGCAAAAGAGTTTTTCATTAAAAATGGAGGGGACTACCATGAATTACAATTAAGAGAAAACATAACATAATTTCCTTATTTCTCAAAAACATTAAAATTAAAAACTATAGTATTATATGATATTATTGATATATACTATATAGTATTATAGTTACATACTATATGCATAGGATTGTGGACATTAATAAACAAGTAAATAAGTGACTAAAAAGGGGGGAAAAGAAAGGTATTAGATGGCATGCAATGTGATGATGCTTCTTGATGGATGAATTGGAGATGTTAATAGATTGATGTGATGACAACATAACGTTACTCTTCTTCTTACTAGTGAATAAATTATTATCACTATTAAAAAATAAATACTTTCCGGTAATTAAAGGCAGATCATTCTTTCTTCTTCTGAAAGAAACATATTTTGGGATTTTGCATTGAAAAAAAACATTCTCCTATAAATATTCTGTGATCACCAATTATAGTTTACTAGTAACAATACAACGGATACTGGATATCTCAAACCATTTATCAGTACCTATACATTTGCATCCAGTGGCTTCCAATATCCAAGGCAAGTAAAGACAAGAAGATCAAGCCAGGCCTATAACAAGAAAGTATAAATATATTTTCTGAACGAATCAAGCCATAATCTACAATATACAGATTTGTATAGTAATATAGTATAACTAACAGATGGGCACACCTGTAAATTTGTGAGAGAACTGTCAACAGACAAGCAGTGCTGACCCTAAAACATCAAAAGATGTGTGAAAAAAAGTACATGCTTTGCCACTTGTAAAAACAAAGAAAAATATATACATATATGAACATATTCAAACTATTTACGGATGAACACTGAAAAATAAACAACGAAAAGAAGTTGAACCTGTCTGTTACCATGTCCAAAACAGCTCCAAATGTTGACACTGAATTAGGAAAGGCAAGATCAAATAATAAAAACACATTACAAATACATTTAATAAATATGTATTTGTGTTGTGAACAAAATATTGCATTTTATTACACTAAGAGATTCATTACTATTTGGCAAGAACAACAAAATGAGTTCTTGACATGAATTTTAAATAATGCAGAAGTGTCGGTTAATTTTGATAGATATATTGACAATTTGATATGTAATTATGTTATTATGTATATGTGAAAATGGAATGGAAAGTGATTTTATACAGAATGTAGAAGTTATTTTTGCATGTGATAAAGGATTTCATGGACACTCTCTATTCTCTATATCGGCCTTGATACTTGGTTCCATGACTGTCTCAGTCTCTATATCCAAAACCACTGATCCACTTTAGCAGTGAAAAACTGATCATGGTGGTGAAACCTCTATTAAATCTACATAACCACCATCATGAATTCATGGTCAACTTTACTCACTGATATTTGAAATTGAATTATGGGGTCTCTATTTCCACTTCCAGATTCATTTTCACCTTATCACAGAAGAATCATATGAAAAAACTTCACTGTCACCAATGAAACAAATGTAGCATGCTTCAACACACCATCACAGAAACTGCATGTATCTCTCACAGTGCATATCTTTAATTTACATTTAAATCAAGTAAATGATTGACTAAAAGATTAAGAAATTCATACATTTTTAAATTAGGGATTTCTTATACCTTGATTGAACTTGCGAGCAAGCCAACCATCCAACCCATCTGATACAAAACTGATGAGATAAATGAATTAGAACAGGATATAATCCACACAAATGCATAATAGAGTAAAAATAAATAAACAAAAATCACCTCACGAAATAAAGAATGGCAAAGATCTTCTTATTGGAAAAGCACAGTGCAAATGCAACACAGTTCATCAAAATCCTTATGTATCCTGAAAACCCATCACAGATACACCATATGAAGATAATTGAATATATATAAAAAAAAGGAGCATGAGTGGTGGTCAAAATCCCCGATCAAACATAACACTCATGTACCACTATAATAATTTTTCGCAACTTGCAGCGATTAAACAAAATGATTAGCTTTGAGAAGCATGACGATGTTTAACATACATATGTCTATTACCCTTCATCAGCAAGTAAAAAAAGTGTTGTTTAAAAATTGAGGTCAACTATCAAAAAGAATGAAAGAAAAGGTGCCAGCTTGAGTTGACATTAGGCAAATCCTAGCCAACGAACCAAAGAAGAAATACAATTCCTACTAAAAGAAGAGAAACGCAAAAATTACCAATGATGTTGGGAATATAGAGATAGACAGACAGCGGTTTAGGACCCGAAGACCCTTCCATTTCCCTTTAACCCTTTTCCCCCGCAAATAAAAACAAGCAAAGTCTTTTATCTTGTCAATTGTCAAAGTAAAACCGAAAACATCTGTATTCCAATAAACACCGCTGGACAGTCCACCCAACACTCCTGCAACGAGAAAATCAAACATCAGTAGCGAATTAGTTCAGATCAGCAACTCTGTATCTGCTCCCACCTCCACATCGAATTCAGAAGAGATGGAACGAATGCAAGTTGGGAGTGGGAAGAAGCAAGGATCAAACCTGAGATGATAGCGTTCTCGATACGAACGCGATAAAAGCGAGTCTCGATTGGAGGTTCTGTTCTTCTGTCTATCTCCTCTCCAATCTCTTTCGCTTTGGGATGCAGAAAGGTCAGAGAAAGTTGATAGTGGAAGAAAGAAGGGGAAACCGGAAAAGAAAAATGATTTGTTATTTGCATTCCGATCCACTGACTATTCCAATTTTATTATAACTACATCTCTTCTCCTCTATTACAATCAAAAACACCTGATCACATCAGATCTATTTTTATCCTATGTTTTTATCAATTTAATCAGAACCGTCGATTTCAAATGAATGATTCTTAATACAACGTTCACAAATGACAACTATCAGTCTATCACCTTCATAAATATATAATTAAGATAAATCTTCTTTATCAAAAAAATTAAGATAAATCTTATCCGTTCATATTTAATCCATCTATCTCATTTCTTCCACTATTTTATTTAAAGATAAATATCATTTAAAGTCATACTCAAGTTTTCAAAATTACAAAAAAGAATTTTTAAAAATATCTATAATGAAAGTGTGAGAGATCAATTTTCTGAGACAACTGTATAATCAGACTGTACAGTTAATGAGAAAGAGTCAATAAATTTTTTGTTTATTTCTTTTACTTCTGTCTTTTATTTCTATACTCTATGTAAATCAAACATTGAATTTATTTATTTTAATGAAATTTAATTATTTCAAAAAAAAGTTTTCAAAATTATACATTATAATTTTTTTTTTCAATTTTAACTTTGTGATTAGTTAAAAAATCGGTCGCTAGTTCACTATCATTGATTCAAAAAAAGAAGGTAGTCTGATTATGTTGTTTTTTTCTGTTATTTTTTTCTTCCAGATGACTTCTCGCCATATTTTTCTACCGGAATCCGGTTCAGCCCTTGAAGCTTCATCACCATTTTCAGTAGATAATTGGCTATAGGTTGGTCCTCCACTAGACTCGGAATTCTTAAATGCATCTACCTGTATATTCATTTCAGCATATTTATACTTTCTTGCAAGGTCGCCAAATTCAGTACCCTACCCAACTATTATATTCTTGTTGCCAAATCTTTTGGGTCGAGTCTGGTTATTATTTTTTTTTATTTCTGTTCAGAATTATATCATCACATATATCGTTACAAAAATCTGGACGTCGTTTATAAAAATATTATATTTTTTCGACAAGTAAATCATTCGTTATTTTTATTTCGACTTTATTTTATTTTATTTAAAAAATCGAGTTAATTTTTAATATCATATTTCAAAATTTTAATATTATTTTCGTCTAAATAAAACTAATAAAAGAGTTTTTGATTTTATAATCTTTTTGTTATTTAATCAAATCCGGTGTGTGTGTAACGGATTACTTGTTTACTGAAACAGCCCAAAAACCTAAAAGCCCAAAAGGGAGAAGAAATAAACAGAATTGTGTTTCTATATCTGAATAAAATTAAAAAAAAATAAGGCGGACGACTTGGTACCCCGTAGTAACAGTAACAGGCCCTCTTACCCGTCAGACAACCAGTTCTAAACCTCACAATTCCCGCTTTCTTCGCTCTTTCGCTGTGAAAACCCTAGAACAACATTCTTGTGTTCCATCTCTCGTTGTTCTAGAATTTCAAGACTTGATCCCCCACATCTCTTGGAAGAAGCAATTATATGGCATGGTCGGACGAGATTCTTGGTCCAGACGTGGCTTCCGCTGGTCTCCATGTCAGTGACTATATCTGCAGAGATGCCTCCGGGATTCTTGATCTGGAAGAGGGTCTGGAGGCGTCGAGGTACACCAGTCATCCCTATTCTTCCCACCCCAAGGAGGTAAGTGTTAATGCGTGCGAGAATCATGGATTTGACTGGGTTTTAGGTTCTCGGAGTCAGAGATAAAATACTTTTCTCTCTTTCTCTTCCTTTTGTGATTTTTTTTTTTTGCTTTAGTGGCCACCTTTAGCGGAAGTGGTTGGTACTCGGGAACTGCCTCCTGTGCTTAATGAAAGATACAATGCAGCTGGTGGTGAGGGGACTGCACTGTGTGGAATCTTTCCGGAGATACGCAGGGCGTGGGCTTCAGTTGACAACTCTCTCTTTCTCTGGCGATTTGATAAATGGTAAAACTGTGTATTCTATCTTTAATAGCATTTAGGCTTTGATTTTTTTTTTAATTTACTGATAAATTGAAGTGTACGTAGATAAATGGTTTTATTTGTATCATGCTCATCGTCTAGGTCCTTCTATGGCTCTGTCTGTAGCATTATATAGCTACACGTTGATGTCTCAAAGTCCTAGAGTCCCAAGCAACAGGTGCATTGGCCTCAATAATTTTCGTTTTTTATAAGATTCCAGCATAAAAACGATGCCAAGGCATAGACTTTGAGCCTTTGATTGGTTCTAAGTCATTTTGCAGTGTTTCATTGAATCATTGGTAGTCATTGAATTTAAAATAACGCTTAATTTTAAAAAAATCACAACTGACAAGTGAAAACTCATGTATTTTTTTCAAAAATCTATTTAAATTTACAATATCAATGAATTCTAATTCCACTTAAAAAAATTATGATATTTACCAATTCCAATTGTTTATGCAGAATTTAACTGTTTGATCACGCAATCTAAATTCATTCACCATTTTAGTTCAACTTTCATACAGTTTGAATTTTGAAACTTTGAATACATCCAATAAGTGATAATAATCAAGGTTTCCTATGTGTGTATGCGATTGGCATTTTCGTATACACACATATACTAGCTTAATCGGAATGTTGCGTGTTGCTTGATAATAACCCTTGTCGCGATTAAGCGGTCACACGTCACATAGGAAAGCTTGATAATAACTTTTTCGGACAATAAAAAGCATGCAATTCACATGGAAGTATCAAGTATGTTCCTGTAATACATTGGTCTTCTAACCTAATTAGTTCTGACCTGGCATTGATTTATTATTATTATTATAAATTAAATTAGATTTGAACTCATTAGATTATGGATTCATATGGTTTGCTGTATATTTATTTACTTACCGTGTTATCAATATTTACTCATTTTCTACCAATCATTGTGGTGCTTTTTTCCAGGGATGGTCAGTGTCCTGAATACACTTGTCAAGAGCAAGCGATTTGTGCAATTGGTCTAGTTAGATCTAAACCTGGTGTTTTTATTGAAGCAATACAATACCTCCTTGTTCTTGCGACACCTTTGGAGGTAGGTTCTCGTTACATATTTTTCATGGCATTGTTTTAAAAATGAAATAAAAATATTTTGTATTTACTAAGGTTTAGGGTTATATCTATACATGCATAAATGCTTCATTTACATTACAAAAAAGCAGTTTATTTGATTTATTTGCATACAAAGATTCTTGCAATTTACATAAGCTCGTAGACTCATAAGTCTCCTTTTTTGCCATTGTGTTAATAAATCATAGGGTACCTTGCTTCTCATCTTCTAATGAAGTTTCATTAGATATAATTTTTTTTTACTTTATAAAAAATAGTAATCCTAAAAAGTTTGTTTTTTCTCTTACCCTGAAACCTTTTATATTTTAATGGTCACTTTTTAAAGGATCACCTCAACTGGTTTATTGTACTTTTTGTCTGAATGAGCCGATGTTTCCTTTTCACATTTTTTGGGTTGTCAGTTACTCATCTTTGTTCGGAGACGGACTTCCTTTGTACTAAATAAAGGAAATATTTTTTTTTCCTTGAACTTGGTAAATTACATTGATACAATAAAAAAGGTAAAAAGGTATAGAAACTGCCAATTGCACTAAGTTCCTCCTGATAAATTTAATCAACATTCCTAATTTACAAATATGTTTTCAGGTCTAATTCATGTTTTTATTATTTTTGCTTTTCTCAAATGATATTATTATCTTGCCTTTTGATAGTTGATTCTTGTTGGAGTATGTTGCACCACAAGAGTGGATGGCGGAGACCCCTATGATGAAATCACATTGCAGACTTTACCAGAATATACAGTTCCGACTGATGGAGTAACCATGACATGCATAACATGCACAGACAAGGGTCTTATTTTTCTGGCAGGCCGAGATGGACACGTTTATGAGATGCAATATACAGCTGGTTCTGGCTGGTATAAAAGATGTCGAAAAGTTTGTAT
This sequence comes from Zostera marina, assembly GCA_001185155.1. NCBI lineage: Eukaryota > Viridiplantae > Streptophyta > Magnoliopsida > Alismatales > Zosteraceae > Zostera > Zostera marina. Next base: position 808,270 of record LFYR01001054.1, on the reverse strand, counting down.
CACATCTGGCTTCGGTGGTTTAATTTCAAGGTGTGCTCTGTTATCTCTAGTAAGCATCGTATTTTGTGCAAAATTATCTATTTATTTTAATGGTTCATTTTATATACGCTGGCTGTTGATTAAATCTCACCATGTTTTACAATTTCATTTTAATGATTAATCGATCTTGATGCTGGTGCCTCAATCATAATTCCTAAATTCTACCTGTTTGCTTGCATTTTAGTGTTATCTTTTGCTGTATTTGTATGTTTGATTCTTTTTATATACAAAAATGTTTATTAATAAATCATTTTTTTCTTCTTTAGGTGGGTTTTGCCAAATGCCTTTAATTTTAAAGCCGTTGATCCCATTGTTGACATGGTTTCTGATAATGAGAGGCATATACTCTATGCAAGAACCAGAGATATGAAACTGCAAGTTTTTGATTTGGGAGAAAATGGTGACGGTCCTCCTAAACGGATTGCGGAAGAAAAAAACTTGATAGATCCACATGATGCACAATTTGGTTTAAGACGGGCTACTACATCAAGATTTGTATCTCGAACTGCCAGGCCATCAATAGTTTGTTTTGCTCCATTATCTATATTGGAGTCAAAATATTTGCATCTTGTTGCTGTTTTATCAGATGGAAAAAGATTGTACATTTCAACAGTTTCTTCTGGAAAAAGAACAGCCCAAAGGCCACAGTGTTTAAAAATTGTAGCATCTAGACCTTCCCCTCCTCTGATTGCTGGTGCTGGGCTTAATTTTGGCAGTCTACCTGTTGGTGGAATAGCTCAACCCGAGGATCTTGCATTGAAAGTGGATACATCCTTTTATTCAGGAGGATGTTCTGTGTTTTCTGACTCGTCTTCTTCCATGTCCTCTCTTCTAATTGTGAACAGAGATTCAACAGTTCAACAACCTCTTTCTGGTAGCTTGGGAGTGAATGCAAGAGGTTCACGGGCTTTGCGTGAACTTGTGTTGTCGTTACCTATTGAGGGACAGATGCTTTCTATGGCTGATATTTTACCTCAACCTGAAACATCAGAGGCCATCTACTCTCTTTATTCAGATACTGAAGCTTCTAGTTTTAAAGACTTAAGTGAGTCTTTTGAGAAAGCTACAACAAAACTTAGAGCCAGAGGAGATATTTCAATGCAACATATTTTGCCACGAAGGAAAATTGTTGTTTTTAGCACCATGTGTATGACGGAGGTCGTGTTCAATAGGCCGGTTGATATTCTTAGAAGATTGTTGGAGACCAATGCACCAAGATCTCTTTTAGAGGATTTCTTTAATCGTTTTGGAGTTGGAGAGGCTGCAGCAATGTGTCTAATGTTGGCTGCTCGGTTAGTATCTTTCGAGGAAAACCTAATAACCAATGTAGTTTCCGAAAAGGCAGCTGAAGCATTTGAAGACCCGAGACTTGTCGGAAAACCGCAACTGGATGGGAGTGCCTCTCTCTTAAACACCAGAACTCCGGGAAGCTTCAGTATGGGTCAGATCGTTCAAGAAGCTGAACCTGTTTTTTCTGGTGCATATGAAGGACTTTGTTTGTGCTCATCTAGACTGCTGTTCCCAATTTGGGAACTTCCAGTTATGAACATTCAAGGTTCTTCTGATGGAGTTATTGTTTGCAGGCTGTCTTCTGGGGCAATACAAGTCCTTGAAAGCAAGTTCCGTTCGTTAGAGCTGTTTTTAAGGTCCAGGAGAGACAAAAGAAGGGGGCTTTATGGTTATGTTGCCAGTTTAGGAGATTTCACAGGTTCTATTCTCTATGAAAATGTTGGTGTGCAATCTCGTAATGCTGGTGCAGGGGATGGCTTGACATCAAATAAGAGACAACGTCTTCCATACAGCCATGCTGAACTATATGCAATGGAGGTAAAAAATAGTTAACTTGCTTAATAAATTTGCATTCTAATTTATTGTAGATTCTCCGTGCTTTTATAGGTGCGGGCAATGGAATGTCTCAGGAGGTTGCTTCGCAGGTCAAGTGAAGCACTTTTTTTACTTCAGATGCTTTCTCAACATCATGTCACTAGATTGGTTCAAGTTTTAGATTTAAATACACGTAAAAAACTTATAGAACTGACATTCCATCAATTGGTCTGTTCTGATGAGGGTGATCAGTTGGCTATGAGGCTTATATCTGAACTTATGGAGGTATTTTTTGCCGAACCTACCTTTATAATGGTTTTTGACGTTCAGTTTTTTTGCATATCTAAAATAAAATAAGAGCTACAACAAATATATTTCTTTTTTTATTTGGCAGTATTATATTGGTCATGATGGTAGAGGCACTGTTGATGAGATAAGTGCAAAGCTTCGAGATGGTTGTCCTAGCTATTTCAATGAATCCGATTACAAATATTTTGTTGCAGTCGAATGCCTTGAAAGAGCATCTTTATGTGCTAACACTGAAGAAAGAGAAAATCTTTCTAAGGAGGCCTTTAACTATTTAACAAAAATTCCAGAATCTGCTGATCTTAAAACTGTATGCAAACGGTTCGAAGACCTAAGGTTGTCTTTTTTATGATCGTTGAATTATAGTATTGTACATATTTGATATTACATTGTCATTATCTATTTTCTATGGATGTTTTAAGCATGAAATTTATCTATCTGCTCTCATTGAACAAATTTTTTGGGTTGAATTTTAGATATTATGAAGCTGTTGTGCGTTTGCCTCTTCTAAAAGTTCAGGCTCTTCATCCCAGTGGTGATACTTTGGATGGCCAAGTGGACAGAAGTCAACATGAGAATGTACTTGCACAACGTGAACATTGCTACGCTATTATCACCGATGCACTTCGCTCTTTAAAGGGTGAATGCAAGGAGTTTGGCACTTCTGTGAGATTTGCTGGTGCAGGATCCATTCTTAACAAGGTCACGCGTGACAAATATATACGTCAAATTATTCAGCTCAGTGTTCAATGGGCTGACCAGACTTTCCATGAATACCTGTATGGGACTATGATCGAAATGGACTTTGAAAACGAATTGCTGGAGTATGGAGGTTCTGATTTGGCATCCTTTCTGCAGAATGCAGGCCAAGAAACTGGCCAAAAGGTTTTATAATTTTTGTTATATTTTACAAATATTTTAATTTTTTTTGAAGTAATTAAGTTTCTCATAATTATAAATGAAAGGTCGTGCTCTGTCTACAATGGAGAGAAACATGTAAAATAAAACCACGAAGAAGGACACTAGGCTCTTCTTGACACTTTCCACTCAGTCATATTGCCTAAAATAGAATTGGGCTATTTGCCTCAGGAGGTTGGTCTCCCACATTTCTACTGTGCTGATTTTTAAGGGGTGACAGCACCAGCAGGTCTTCTTGCTTCTTGAATTATTCATGCTTGAAGGAGAAACTGATGTCTTTGATGGGGGAGAGGGAGACCACCAGAAGGAGCACTGTTTCCTCCTTCTGGTGGTCTGAGAGTGTGCTGTTTCCATCTGCGATTTCTTTTTATCCATATGTGGCAGAATAAGGTTCCAATAGCATTCCATAACAGGCCCCCATATCGATGATGATGTGTTAATTTTTGACAAGCCTCAGTAAGGTCACCTAGCCTGATGTCTGGTAGATTTGTGGTGGGGGTGGGTATGTTTAGTATTTTGACTATTTTCCAGAAAATATCATGTTTTCTACTAATGGGAGTAACATTGCTCTAGAAAAGAGGCAATTAAAGAACAAGTGGCCTCTTGCTTCATCCATTCTTCTACATTGCAAAGAATGTAGGTGTGTTGGATAGGCATACTCCAGCCATTTGTTCTAGCAAAGGTATTTTTAGATGTCTCCATTTTATCTTCCATAAGAGGATGGAGAATTTGGTGGGTCTGTGTGCCATATACTTTCAGCTAGGCTATCCTTATGACTTTTGTCTCTGATTTCCTCACAAATTTTAGCTAGTTTCCTGTACTTCATTTTTCCATTGGACAAATATTATAATTTCGTAAATTCATGATTATATAATTATATTTATATCTTTATCACATTCATTTATACTTTATCATTATAAAGGGAAAAGTTGGCGCCTTGTCTACAAAAGTATTAATGGATGAGTCGATTAGTGAATACATGTATAGTGCAATACTACAATGCCTAAGACAAATCCAAAGTTTTTTTTTGAGGCAACAAATCCAAAGTTCACTTCTTTTTTAACTACCCTTATACTAGATATATCCTCCTAGCAATAACTGAGACCCTCAATACTCATTGTGGAAGTTAGCAAACTCACTCTCTGGCACGCTCTGACAACAGATGATTGAAGCTTGCCAGACACTCAATCAACATTCTTTTCGTTGGAGCTCGGGTGCCTTGCTTGACACATCTAGCCTGAAAGGAATATAAGGCTAAAATAATACAGAAATCCTCACAAAGGAAATCATTAGGGAAATCAATCTATCTTATAAATCAGAAGATTTCAAGAAGGCCTGCTTTTTATAAATGGAATTTATACTGCAAATTTTGGAGACCAAACTCCTGAGCATAGTTCAAAAAGCTATAAAGCGGTCATCTTTTTCAGGTTCCGCTTTTTCAGCTTTGAGCGCTTTAGCGCGCTTAAAGCTGAAAATGCGATAATGGCATTTTTGTAAATAAATATAATTTTTTTAAAAATTGCATATATACCCCTTGTTTATATATATATTTTTTAAACCTGTAAATATATGATAAAATCATAAAACATAAAATATATATAAACCTGTAATTATTCAAGACATCATCCAAATTATTTGAAAAACATTTACAAATCGTATAACCTAATCATCTAGACGAGCACCAATATCTATATTATCTCTAAAAATTTCTTCCATTTCATTCATGCAATGATGAAATTGGGATTCAGTTCCCATATCTCTTAATGCAGTTCTCTGTCCGGCCAAAACAGTCCGGATTCCGGCCATCTTTTTATCCTTTTTCAGACGGTCTACAAGTAAAGAAATTGATGGAAAAGTTGAGGACATTCATACCACTAGTAGACGTGAAGATCGGAGGAGAAAAACTAGGTCAGGCGGCGACTCCGGCGAGGTCAGGTACGGCTCCGGCGAGGTCTGCAGGCGGCTCTAGGGTTTTGGAAGAAATAAAAGTGAGAGTGATAAAGGAAATTAGGGTTTTATTAGAAGGGTATTGGGTTTATATAGTTAGATAGAAATTGGAGAGGTAGGAAGGGAAATTAAAATAGTTTAAGTTATTTCACATGGGTAATGGGTTGACCCAACCCAGTAACCCGACCCGACCCCATAACCTGACCAGATAAAGCGATTGAGAAAGCGCCCGCTTAAAGCTAAAAAAGCGATGCTTTAAGCGTCGCTTTTTAAACTATGCTCCTGAGGCCGCTATAGTTATTAAATCACTAGAAGTCATGCCATATAAGGAAAGTGTTGATGTACCTTGACCCATCTCCTTAGTCCCTACTCATATTTCCTTTTTACTTTACATGTATAATTCAGGGCACTGCACTTCATTCTTAATGAGAACATTTACCTTTACCTATATATATTTGATTCATTCAAAAAAAATATTTTTAACTCACCTAATTCTTGACAAATATCTGAAAGTGGTTGTTTAATGTCTTATTGATTTTCATATGCCATGCTCTTAAATCTTAATAGTTAAAAGCATAATGTTTGCAACATTTTTTTTTAAAAATCCATCGCCTTAAAAAAATTCAGGTTTCTTCTGTTCCATCTATGTCTTCTCCGGTGACTCATACAGAAACATCTATTTCTATTAAGAGAGCCAAATATCTTGATATTCTTGCACGATTTTATGTTATGAAGCGACAGCATTTCCAAGCAGGCCATGTACTTTATATGCTAGCTGAATGCCCCTCTTCTGATGGAATGGGGATCAAACTCGAGCAGAGGTGTTATATTGTTATTGGAGATTCTAAAATCCAATTGAATTACTTTGAAGCTATAGCCCATGTTTTACCTAACAATTGATCATTTTTTTTCAATTTGTATCATATTAGGTGTCAATATCTCAGCAGTGCAGTTCTACAGGCAAAAAATGCAAGCAATAATGGTGCTGCAAGTTCTAGCCAAGGTGCCATTGATGATGGTCTTCTTGACATGTTAGAAGCAAAGCTTTCTGTACTTCGATTTCAAATGAAATTGAAAGAAGAATTAGAAGCCCTAGCAACTAGGTTGGACTCAGTGCCAAGTTCATCTCATCAAGATGATTCTTTTCCTGATCAAAACATTTTCAGGGATGCTGAAAATGCAAAAAAAGCTAGGGATGCTGCTAATGAGTTATCAGTGGATTTAAAAAATGTCACTCAACTTTATAATGAGTTTGCAGTTCCATTTGAGCTCTGGGAGGTATGTCTATCGAATGAAAAATCAATTAAATTAACCAGTTCACGTTGTTCTTTTTCCATGTCAATTTTAAACGTGTTAGTACCTAGTTTAATTTATTGTCTTTAACCCTTTAATGGCCCAGCAATATACCCAATTAAAATTCAAACACGGTAAAATTTATCCCAATTCTCAAAACTGTATGACATGATGCCAAATGTTTTTCATTAATCCGATAGAAATTTATTATAGACAATGAGACATCATTCAATGCAAGAGAATTTATTACTGAGAATTTGCAATGTTTCTGATTTTCAATATAAGAGGGTGATTTTTTTAACTTGCAATTGTATTCATTGTTCGAGAAAATTTCCCATCTTCCTGAAGTCAGATAGCCTTTCAATTTTTCTAATTTACTTTTTAGGGTAAACTACATAATGGGCACATTTTTTACAGTTAAAGTTCTGTGGATCCTCTTTTTATTTTACATTTCATCACAAGCTCCCATGTGGGTGTGGGTGGGTGTCTTGAATTTTCTATTTGTTATGCGTATGAGCATGTATATTAAGTTTGTTAATATGTTCTGCATATAATTATCAGATATGCTTGGAAATTCTTAATTTTGCAAGCTATTCTGGAGATACTGATAGTCGAATTGTTAGAGAAACTTGGGCCAAGTTTCTTGATCAAGCTCTTTCAAGAGGTGGCATCGCAGAGGCTTGTTCTGTTCTGAAAAGAGTTGGGCACAATCTTTACCCTGGAGATGGGGCTTTTATACCATTAGATGCCCTCTGTTTACATCTTGAGAAAAAATGCATGGTACGATACTTTTATTTTCTCCCGTTCTTATATTTTGATTATTTGAGCTTAATATAATAATATTTATTGATTTGCAAAAAAATTGATTTGTTGTCTTATATTCTCGTAGTTGATTATTTAATGTCTTATATTTGTATATTTTCAAATCCATTTTTGCTGTATTTAACAATATATTATATGTGATTTGCAATAAAAACAGAAATACAGTTACTGAGCTGTATGTAAGGTGGGAATAAATGCTTGTTTGATAATTTATATCAGTTGAATCTGTCCATTATTTCTCTCTAGATAAATAAATAAAATAATATATATTTGTAGGAGCGATTTAATTCTAATGCTGAGCTTGTGGGAGATGAGGATGTTCCAAGGGCTCTTCTTGCAATATGCAAGGGGGCGGCTGAACCTGTTTTAAATGTTTATGATCAACTACTTTCTAGTGGAGCTGTTTTATCTTCACAAGATCTGAGGTTACGTCTTCTTCGGTCAGTACTTGCTGTTCTTCGTGAATGGTCTATGTCTGCACAGGCTGAAAAGTCTGGTACTGCTAGATTAATGTCTTCCCATTTTCTTGGTGGAAAATTCCAAATTACTGGTGGTTTAAATCAAGGTGTTCAGGATAAAATTACCAGTGCAGCAAACAGGTCCGTGACGTCTCTCTATTTCTCTTTTTATTGGAAAGATGTTTTAATTCGTTATAGTAATTAAATTAGTTTGTTTTCTCCTTGAACAAGAATACAAGGTGTTATTCTTGTGATGTTATATATGATTTAATCCTCCACTTAGCCCTCGTTTGAATGTTTTTAAAGTTTTATTAGTTTTCAAGTTCCTGAAATAATAATAATGTGGTCAATATTCGTATTTGGCTCTGTTTGATTGCTTAGGATTTACCAATAAATTTCCTAAAGAGTAAATAACTACTAATACCCAATGCATCTTTTTTCGAACAGATTCATGACTGAAGTACGCAGGTTGCCTCTTCCACAAAGCCAAACAGAAGCTGTTTATCGAGGCTTCCGGGAGCTTGAAGAACATTTCCTGAATCCCTATTATTTTAACCAATTTTGAGAAACTAAATAAAAATATGTATACTAATTATTAATGTATTCTTTTAATTCTTAGTGAACATTTTTTTTAATGTTATATGGAATAATATTCTTCAGATCTGTGATTTAAATCTATATAGAGTTGTATCTAATTACTTAATTAGGCCCAAAAAACATCAAGAATTTCTTTTGCAATTGTATAATATTTCCGCATTGGCGCATTCCCAATTTCGTAAGTATTTAAATTTTGAAGTAGGAGGATAGGAATGGTGTTTTTAACAGGTTATATTCAAATTTCAGATTGGATTTAATATTATATTTTTCTGAGCAGTTCATCACATTAATTATAGTTTACGAGGGTTTAAAATTTGAGTTTACTATGATTTGTTTATGTATTTTCATTGATTTTTTTTTACTATGATTTGTTTATTTGATTTTGGTATATCATCTATGATAATACGTGAAGCTTATAATACTTCAACAACTTATTAGACTTATGGTTATGGTATGAAGGAGAAATTTCTGAAAAAAACAAGTAAAAACAATTAAATATATTACCTAATAAAATAGTCAACATCTCTATACTATAATAATAAACACGTGGCAACATCTCCGTCCTCCTGAGTTCCACGTGCCTGATGGAAACCCGAAGAGAAGAATGAAGTCAACTTCGTGTTTATTTATAAATTTTCATTATAATTTAAAACACATACCATTATTAAATTGACTCCAGATTATTAGAAGAAGAAAATTAATAAAAACAGAACTGGTCTGAGCTTTACAGGTGTGGAACCTCCAAAAAAACTCGAGACTAGGGTTTTCGAACCGCTGGTTCTGGAACGGTAGTACAGTACTGTTTCTCTGCTGTCTGACTGTCTCTGAAGTGCTAGATTCTTGCTTTGTTTCTTCTGTTTTGCCTTGCGCCAGATCCGAGATGGCGGATCCGAGCGGCAGAGTTGGAGGGGAGGGGCATTTGGTAGCTGGATCGTTCAAAGGGGAGAGTGGTGGGAAGACGGTGAGGAGGAAAGGTTCGATTCGTCGGAGTTTGGATGCTGATGAGTTTATCAATCTGTTGCACGGATCCGACCCAGTCAGGGTTGAGCTCAATCGCTTGGAGAACGAAGTTAGAGGTTTGTTTCTTTACTTTTCTGTTGTTTTTTCCTAGTCGTCAATGAAAACGTCTTTTATATTTTTGGTTATTGGAAACTTTTGCAGATAAAGATAGAGAATTGGGGTTTGCGAATGCAGAGATTAGGGCGTTAAGGTTGTCTGAGAGAGCAAGAGAGAAGGCTGTTGAAGAAGTAATGTTTAGTTTTTTTTCCTTTTGTTTGGCTTTTTGATATATATGATCATTGTGTTAAAGTTCATTAATGAAATTTTTAAATGCTCATCATATATCATTGTGTGATCGAATTGTTTTTGTTTTGTTTCAAGTGTTACCGGCATTTACTTTCATCTGCATTGCATACTTAGGTGATTTACAATTGTAAGCTAATTGGTTAGTCTTCGTATCAACATTTTATTCCCTTTAATTTTTTTAGTGAATATGAAGATAAAAAATAGTGAAAATCCCTGAGACTACCAAGGTAGCAGTAAATTAATTACAGTGCAGATATATTTAGTAATACACTATCAAAAAAATTAGTGGCTATATTGATTGGGTTTGGCCTCTGTAAGACTGTAATATATATATACATAGTTTAAAAAACATGCATTGAGTATGCTGTATGCTAAAGCACCAAAGCTCACACCAGGGTATGCTTTGAGGTGCACTTTTTAATAGGATCTTTAATCCATCTGAATACCCAGTTACTAATAACAAAGTTTCCTATGCGTGTATGTGACCATGTGAATGATGTGATCACCTGGTCCAAGAAGTTAGAACATAGAACAAATCTGTTGAGATACACACACTCATTCAATGTTTTGATCATTGATCTAAATATCCCCATCTTCTTCTTCTGTGAACTGTATGAAAAGTCTTTTTGATGTCTAGTTTGATGCATGCTGGTTTCAATGTTCACATTCAACTAAATCCATGGTTCATTCACTGTTAGCATCATGTTATAAAAAATGACACGATCTCAATGATCTACGAGAATCTTTTTTTTGAAGCAGTTAAATTTTTCATTTATAAAAATGAAGGGCGTTGCCCTGATACAATAAGAACTAGCAATAAAATATAGATATAAATATGGAAATGAGAGCAAGTCTCATTTTGACACTTTCCACACAGCCATATTGCCTAGTATAGAGCTAGGCTATCTGCCTCCGGAGGTTGGTCTTCATAAAGTCCTTCGAGTCAGTATAGATCGAGACTCGATAAATAGGAGAGAGAAAGGCAAGACAATTTTCTCTTCATGGACAGCTCTAATGGAGAGCTACTAAAATATATTCTGAAGAAAAGGATATAGAGTGGTCGTCCTGAACAAGACACCCGTCACAATTCACGTTGAGGTCCAGCGGCCCAACTCAATCCCCGTAATGGAGCAGTGGATTTAGTGAAGTTGTCAATAACAAGATACCCATCCAGTTCGCTTCGAGATCCGGTTGTCCAACCTGATCTCCGTAACTGGACATTGGATTTAGAGTGGTTGTTTGAGTGAAACATGCTCATGGGATCCAATTCTGACTGAAGACTCTACTAGCTGCGGTACCCATACCCTTCCGGTTTGGATGGAGTTTTACACGGACGTCTGAAGATGGAGTTGTCTATTTCGGATGATCTTGCAACAATTTCTCTGTTCAAACCACGAGTCGTAAATTTTAAACTGTATAGATCACCTCCTTTGTTCCATGATGTTGAGAGTCATCATGGCACGATCATTACTAGTCAATAGCCATGTTTTTATAGAAATCAAGAACAATTTACCATTACACTGTTTATTAAATTCTAATCCAACCTACTCATCTTAAGTGATTCACCACACATATTCTAATCCAACCTACTTATTTTATTTCTTTTTACTTGGGAGAATATTTACCAAGATCATCACTTCAATGTAATTGTATATAAAAAAATTATGAATTGAATTGTATATAAAACTATGAAATCACATGTTCATATTTTAATATTTTAATATTTGTGGAGATGGTTTCAGATCACAGATGAATTGAAGAAGGTTGATGGGAAGCTCAAGTTGATGGAGTCACTTTTAGAAAGCAAGGCAGGAAAATCATAATGCTTTCCATATCACCTTCTGCTCACCCAGTTTTCCATTCGAATCTTATAGTATACTCTTCTTGCAGAACCTTGAAATCAAGAAGATTAATGATGAGAAAAAATCATCGATGGTTGCCCAGTTTGCTGCGGAAGCAACACTTAGAAGAGTTCATGCAGCACAGAAAGATGATGACATGCCACCAATTGAAGCTATTCTTGCTCCACTGGAGGCAGAGCTCAGACTTGCCCGACAGGAGGTATTATTATATAATAAAGCATTGCCGTTTATTACTCTTGTGCAGGAAGTGATATTGACTGGTTTAGCTATCTTGATCTGCGTATTTAGCTATCTTGGTTTCAAGTGCAGATTGTTTCACTTTTATGTATATTTTATTATTTCAAAGTTCAACAAACTTTTCTTTCTACCTATCAAATTATGTCTTCTATATACTACTATTGCCTTTTAACGATAATGAAGAAAAGATTTGGTTTTACATTCACACCCTTGGGATTTTTGCTACATATGTATTACAACCTCTGAACATGTGGGTGCTGAACTTAAGGGTTATTTTTTATCAGTCAGTAAATTTATAGGATTTGATTGTAGACACTAGACATGATTTTCTTTCAAAGTACATCATTCATGCACTCTTGTTTTGGTTTAGTTGTTTTTCTAGTATAAAGAATATAAATTAGTGACGGTATGATTGATAATAAAAGACAGATATCTTTCTACATTTTACTGGCAGATTTCCAAGCTACATGATGATAACAGAGCATTGGACCGTCTTACGAAATCAAAAGAAATAGCTCTATTAGAAGCAGAAAGGACTGTTGAAATTTCACTAGCAAAGGCATCCATGGTCGATGATTTACAAAATAAGAACCAGGATTTAATAAAACAGATTGAAATATGTCAGGTAAATTGCATCCTTCTATACTTGGTACATGTGGATAAATCAGATTTTCCTATTATTAGTAGGGAGGTTACAAGACCAACTGATAAGTTGTGTATTTTTCTAGGAGGAAAACAAGATATTAGACAAATTGCACAGGCAAAAGATTGCAGAGGTCGAAAAATTAAGCCAAACTGTAAAAGAGTTAGAGGAAGCTGTTCTTGCTGGTGGGGCTGCTGCTAATGCCGTTAGAGATTACCAACGTAAATTTCAAGAAATGAATGTAATAATTCTTTTTCCCACTGTTATAATCAGTGCTCACCATTAAAAGTTTTTCATTAGCAATAAGGCACTAACACATGTTAAGCTTCTTATTTAAAACTATTTTATTCTTTTTCATAGGAGGAAAGGAAAACGCTTGATCGAGAATTGTCCCGTGCAAAAGTCACAGCTAATAGAGTTGCTGTGGTTGTAGCCAATGAGTGGAAAGATCCGAATGATAAGGTCATGCCAGTAAGGCAATGGCTTGAAGAACGTAGATTCATGCAGGTATTACAAATTTCCAAAATTATCCATTTAATTAGTATGTTTCTGTATTTTTTCATGAATTTTTAACTTTTTGATTTGTTAAATGTATATCACACTGGATTGCAACTTATCAAATTCTCTGATCTATAGTTTTATTTCTTAAATGTATATCACGCTGGATTGCAACTTGTCAAATTCTCTGATCTATAGTTTTATTTCTTAAATGTTGAAGGGTGAACTTCAACAACTTCGAGATAAACTTACTGTGGCAGAACGCACTGCACGATCTGAATCACAGCTGAAAGTGAGTTTCTTCTGTATAAATGGGTTCTTTTGTAATCACCGTGTTTGTCTGTGTACACTAGTTCACTGGGATATTTGTTTTTAGGAGAAAAATCAATTGCGTCTCAAGGTTCTAGAGGATGGCTTGAGAATGAGCTCAAGTGGTAATTCTCGTACTAACATCGATGGGAGAATTTTGAGCAACGGGCCAACTCGTCGTCAGTCCCTAGGTGGAGCTAACAATCTCCCCAAGATTTCTTCTAATGGGATTTTCCCCAAAAGACCAACTTCTTCCCATTTAAGATCTTCTCTTTCTTCTGGAAGCAGTACCGTTTTGAAGCATGCTAAAGGCACTTCAAGGTCATTTGATGGTGGTAGTAGATCCCTTGACAGGGGTAAATTCCTTGGTGCAAATGGTGCAGTTTCTAGGCATTCGATCAACAAATCTTCTAAGGCTATTATAGAATCTGTAACAGAAGGGAAATGCAATAATTGGAAGGAAGGGTCAGAAGAGAAGTCCGCTACTATTCCGATTGTTGGGTCAGAAGAAGATACTGTTCCTGGGCTGTTGTATGACATTATACAAAAGGAAGTAATAAGTCTGAGGAGGGCATGCCAAGAAAAAGATCAAAGTCTGATAGACAAAGATGATGCAATTGAGGTAACGTAATTAAATGTGCCTCATTCATTTGTATTTTCTGAAGGATGATCTTAACTCCTTGTAGTACTGCTTTGTTTTCTTAATATCAGATTTTATCGAAAAAAGTTGACACTTTAACTAAAGCAATGGAAGTTGAAGCCAAGAAAATGAGAAGAGAAGTAGCATCCATGGAAAAGGAAGTAGCTGCTATGCGGGTAAACAAGGAGCACGAGAATAGGGAAAAACGGTTTGGAAGTGTGAAAGGTCCTGCAAGTACTTCTCAGCTATTTCCTGGAAGGTATGTGTGCAAAATGATCTCAACATATTGTCTTTTACACTTACATGATTACATAGCAATGAGGTGCCGAATGTGACCTTTTTCTTCTATATATAAATTACAAAGTAGAACTGTACAGCGAAGTGGAGTGGTTCAGAGCAGATTTCAATGATGCAAAGTTTAGTTTGAAGTCTGGATGGACTTGCTTCTTTATACCCATGGACGTACATAATATCACGTGTGAGGTTATTGAGTTGAGAAGCAAAATAATACACACCAGTGACCAGGGCAGGCTTCTGAATCCATCCAATTTGATCTCTCCCGTCTGCTGTAATGATTGACGAAATGAGTAGCTAATAATAGGTAGGGTTTTTTTGGATTGGGGAGTGGGCGAGTTTGATTGTATATGTTTTCAATTTATTTCTTCTTCGTACCACGCTTTTAACCTTTTGCCATTCTTCCCTCTAATTTTAACGTGTTAATATTTTGTGCGATATTTCTGGAAATTGATGCTAGTCATTTTACTCTTCTTTTTCATATTTAAACTTATGACATATCCTTCTTTTTTCATTTTTAGAACATAATCCATCTCCCCTCAAAATAATACAACATCGCCGGTGAGGTCCGTAAATTGCAGCCAAATATCCTTGCAGTTTATAAATGAATATTCTGGAACTGGTATCTTCGCATAACTTACATACGTCTGGAACTGGTATCCTCCATTCCCGAAGCTTACTGAATATATAAATCTTATTTCACAGCAGTCTTCACAAAGTCACTGCTATCTTCGAAGCTCCATATTCCTTCAGACTTCAGTTAGTATATCCTTTTTCCGCTTGTGACAACCTGTCCATTTCCCTTCCAAGTCATGGTATAGTTTTGAGATAGGAAGGGCAATAACTTTAACTTACAATGCAAAATAAAAAATAAAATAATATTGATAAGTTGAAGCAATTTAAATTTAAAATGATACAGTTAGTTGTCTGCCAAAAATGACAAGAAGACCAAAGTTGATCAAGTTCTGTTTGCCTGTTTATACAACTGTACTTGGCTAAGTGTGTATCATACTATTAAGATGGTTAAAGATTCATGGTTTTATCTTTAAATTTTCATTTAACTTTTACTATATTTCGTGACTCTAATATATCCTTAATAAAATATTCACTGCTCCAGTCTAGAAATATCCTTAGTAAATTTTGAATGTAAAATAATAAAATCATGTATCTTTTAATATTTTTTAAGAAAATAACAGAGTAAGTGACAAAAAACTGAAAGCTGGCAGCCTGACGACAAATGTCAGAGGACACAAAGAAAAACGGTTCTTCCAACAAACAATCCGAAATAAATAAATACACTTTGGTGCCAAGTGCCGGCAGTGCCTACTTTGATTGACTTCGTGAATATGATTTTTTTTGGATTACATCAAATGACGAAACTACCCCTCACCTCCGTTGCAGATGCCGGTGAGCCGAATAAGAGCAGCGTTGCCGTGAAATCTCGGTTGGTGTTGGTGTTGGTGTCCCAGCGTAGAAGCAGAAGCAGGAGGAAGAACTCGCCCGTTTTTGAACAACTGAACGCCACCACCATCCACGACCTCATCACGTCCCGTCATTTCGATGTACATACCCTCTTCCTCTCCCTCCATCTCCTCATCCTCCTCCGCAACGCCTCCACTTGCGTAGCCTAAACGACGCTCTATCTGAAGAAAATCCCCCAGAGAAGTCCTCCTCATTTTCCCCATATCCTCATCCCTGCATAACCTCCACCATCTAGTCACCGGCCTCTGTTTTCTCGCATACATCTGTCTTTGCGTGTGCGTGCGTGCCTGTGCTTGTGGTTTCTCTCGACGAGGCGGAGGCCGTGCCACGCCAATTGGAAGAGATGCGGATAGTCCCGGCAAAGTGACACCCATTAGGTAACCTAGGCTCGTACTCCGGTCGGGGAAAAAGCTTCCCGTCGACTGCATCAGCAAATGGGTTACTTATGAATACAGATTGACAGTTGGTTCGATAGATAGATATATAGATAGATACCTCGGTGTCTAGATCGGAGGAGTAGAGGTCGGAGATGGTCGGGGAACCATCCATCTTTGATCTGTGATCTTTGATCTTTGTTTGTCTCTTCCAAAGATTCTTCTTTAACGAAAAAAGCTGCTTCTTTTATTTATAGTCTTAAATATCAGTCCTGTGTTCATGAACTGACCACCCCATTATGGCTCGACCCAAGTCCGGCCACTTTGATAGAGTAATTAAATTAATAATTAATTACAGTTTCTAATGATATAATTAGTTATAATTTGAATCAGTTACGAAAAAAGAAAGAAAGAAATTTTGCTTTATCTTTTGTCAGCTTTAATAATATCACGAAAACCACACCCGACAATAACTACAGACATTCAGACCACATCCTGACGATTCTAAAATCTAAATCCATAACTCGTTAATTAAATCAATAATCACGCTTACCAATAATGAATATACAGAAAATACACAGATCTTAAGAATTAATATTGAAATTTAAATTGATTAGATAAACGGACGGACGGATGTTTAGAGACAGATCGATCGATCTAACGGCAGACGAGAGAATTGGTGAGAGCAAGAGCGTTACTACTGAACTGCTCTATTTTTCTAACCTTACGGATCACAACTTTCGTAGCACTAGTATTCGTGCTGGAAAGACCTCGGCCGTCGTTAGTGAGTCCATCCATGCATGTTTCCTCGTTTGTAATAACGGCGCTCAACCAGGTCTGGGCGTTTTTGACGTGCCATGCCACGTTAGTCCCCTTGGCATTCTTCAACGCTTTCAGCTCCGTCGCGGACTGCTTCGTTAGAGACTCAGCGTCCGACAACGTTTCAATGCAGTCTTTCAACGCGACCTTACTCGAGTTGGAAGAAGCCAATACGGATTTCACGTGCGTCGCGACGATTCGGATGCGGGATTCGCTGACTTCTGCAGCGGAGATGGCGAGCTTGATCTGGTCCTTGCCGATGGATTTGGCGTGGGAGGATAGAGAAGCGTAACAGAGGCGATGGTACTGGGTTACCTTGCAGCTTCTCCAGATAAAACAGTTGATCTTGAACGGCGCATGAGCTTCGGTCGATGACGATCTGACGGTGGAGATGCCGATGAAAGTAACCGCCAAGGCGATGAGGCGAGGACTTGCCATCATGCTTTAATTAGTTTGTTCAGTTAACTGTCTATCGTCCGTCCCAAGTCCCACCTCCTTATAAAGACCACTTTGGAAAATTGGAGTTAAATTCTCATGTCTCAAATTACGATATCACCCCTATGGATTTATTGAGCATTCCTGTCAAAATTCTAGAGATTATCTTTTAAGGACAGTTGTTAGGTGGTCAGTTAGATATTTAATTTCGTATTTATCGACTTAAACTGTTTATACTTTTAATTTAATACCATGTTAGTAATTAGTATGTTACAACATTTTTTTTTTACCGATTTCTATATTATTTTTAACAGTTTTACCGATTTTAAAAAAACTTGATATTTTTTGTTTGTTGATTTAATATTTTAATATTCGGAAAATAGGAAATATTCTTTGGCAATAAATACATCAATTATAAATGAATACTAAATATCAATCCAACCCATATTTAGCTTTCGATTCAGAATTAATTTCTTACACGTTGGTGTGTTGGTTTATAAATGAATTCTTTGGGGTTTAATAATATAAAATGTACGAAGCTGCAACTTGAAAGCAAGACGTACGTCGTACGTACATTAACCAAACAAGTAACCATGCCAGATAGGCAGGTATTTTGCAGGACATGAACCGACCTTATTTTACTCCGACGGAACACCACAACAAATCAGATGACACGCGGACTGGAGAGAGAGAGAGAGAGACGGAGAGAGGAGATAAACCGTATCGATCGATCGGAGTTCCAATTCCGTTCCAGTTTTCCCTAATCCCAATAGTAAATCTTTTCCGGATTCGAAACGGTCGTTGAATCATCGGAATATCACGATCGGGACTTCTGTTCCGATGGCAATTGTCACGGGAGACCACTACCACGAAAGGCTGGTGCGCTTTGTAGAAAATAACGTCGGTCATCTTCTAGATGGAAATCTCACCCTGAAGCTCAATCCTACTGGGCTTTACTACGTGCAATCTCGACTCGACGCCTTGCGTGAACTCGAGGGTCTACTTGTAGGCGCTCCTGTTGATTATTTTAGGGCTTATATCTCTGATCTTGGGGATTATAGGGCTCTGGAGCAACTCAGGAGGATTCTCAGACTTTTGACTTCGGTGAAGGTGTTCTCCGTGCTTCCGTTTCCCGATAGGGATCCTACACCCTTGTCGCTGGGAACGTTTGGAAGTCTGAAAATTTTGGAGCTCAGAGGATGCGATTTGTCTACCACAGAAGCTAGAGGCTTGCTGAACCTCAGTCACTCATTGGAGAAGTTGATTTGTCATAATTCCACTGTGAGACCACTTCCTTTTTCTTTTCTTTTTTGGTGTATGTTTCCCTTGCTGGAAATGTGGAGATGATTGAAGCTGAATGTGATTAATGATTCTGCTACTTATTTTGCCTGCAAGTTTTCATCTTTTTTTCCCTGTAAATTTGTATATGATAAAACTCTATATCGAATGTAAACATTAAAGAATATAAAGAATTACGCACAATTGTCGGCTTGAAAGCTGACATTAAACTTGTGTTTTTTTTGCATCAAAGTTTTATATGAAAAGTTTTTTTTTGTGTGTATTTTTCATCTTTTTTAAGGTGATATGATTTATAAGATAAGCTTGTATGATAGACTCTTGTATCATAGTTTTTGTATTTTTTTCTTGCGTCAATGTTTTATATGATACTCTTTTTTTAAATTGTTATATAGGAACCTATCAAATAAGATTTTATTTTTTTAATCATTTATGGGGTTGATACAGGATGCACTCCGACATGTGTTCACTAGTAGACTTATGAATGTAAAGGATTCTCCAGTATGGAAGCGCCTGACATTTGTTTCGTGTGCTTCCAATGGCTTGGTTCTTATGGATGAATCACTGCAACTACTTACTGCTGTTGAAACCTTGGATCTCAGTCGAAATAAAATTTCTAAACCGGACAACCTCGGAAATTGCATGAAATTGCGCCATCTAGATCTTGGATTCAATAATTTACGCACAATAGCATCATTAGGTGAGGTAAGTGTATTTTCCGCTTTATAATAATATGATAATTATTAAAGTTCATGCTGTATTTTATAGGTAGATATCAAGATATGAGTTTTTTTAAAGATATAAAGAGAGAATGATCCACGATCCTTTGGGCATTAACAATGGTTATACGATTAATTGTGATTAGATTAATTAGCTAACTATTTAGGTGAGTGATTAGTTAGATGGGTAGTGCTCTTCCACTAAGGAACTTTCTAGAGCACCACCTCATCTTATATTTATACACACGATTGTGTCAAACTGTCAATAATAACTACAGTTGTTATTCTGAGTATCAAGATATGGTGGCTTTATTCCTCTGCGTCAGGATGGATATTTGTGTTTTGATTTAGAAGTTCGACGATTCTATGTATCAAGGAATGTACATTTCGTAGAGTAGGATTTTACTCTGAACAGTAAAGCTTCCGAGGAGGAAGGTGCGAATATTTCATCTTCATCATCTAAGATAGATCGGGATCTGGACGACCTCAGAATTGGAGGAACGTTATTGGATTTATCGGGTGTGGTTCCAACAGTCGGATCAGGCGAAACAGAAGAGATGTCGGGTTCAGATGTGGATCCGTGGTCGGAAGAAATTGGGGAACATTCAAATAAATTTACAACCCCGATTATAAACGATGTGGATACTGAAGTCAAGGCTGATACGGAAGCTTCCGTGCAATCGGAAGAGTCAAAATCTATGACTCAGTCGACATCGAAGTATCGAACACGGTAGATGAAATTGAGGATTATATATCGCCAATTGGGGAAATTCCGACTGAAGTAAATCAGGACGATCGTAATAGAGGTCTTCAGATGGTCACAAGAGGTTCGATTGGAGTGGTAAAACTGAATCCATGGTACGCATTTTCTGTGGCTGCGGTGGTTCCGGTTCCACGATCAGCTCGGTTGGCACTGCTGGATTCAAATTGGAAAGAGGCGATGGAATCCAAGTACAAAGCGTTAGTGTGTAATGAAACTTGGAGATTGATTCCCCGGTCACCAGAGGACAACATCATTAACACCAAGTGGGTGTTCAAGGTGAAAGAACCCGACAACGGCTCGATAGAGATTCAAAGCCCGTTGGGTGGCGAATGGGATGTGGCAGGTTGAAGGTAGTGATTACTGATTACACACACACCTTTAGCCCTGTAGTCAAAGCAAATTCAATACAATTGGTTTTGACAGTAGTTGTTACCAACGAGTGGAAGATAAAGCAGTTGGATATATCCAATGAGTTCTTGAATGGTTGATTAGAAGAAAGATTCGTAGTCACCCAACCATTTGGATTTGAAGACAAGGAGTATCCGAATTACGTATGCTTGCTTCAGAAGTTCCTTTATGGGTTGAAGCAGGTGCCTCAGATGTGGTATCACCGCTTGTGGGAGTTCTTGGAATCTTGCTCAAGATCGGCTTCAGGGAAAGTTATGTAGATCCGTCACTGTTTCTATATTTCAAGGACAGTGAGACGACATATCTGTTCGCGTATGTTGATGATCTGGTCCTTATAGGGTCCAGCGAGAGACTGATTGAAGGAATTATAGGCAGATTGGAGACGGAATTCGCTCTTCGAAATTTGGGCAATCTGTCATTTTTTCTCGGGATACAGGTGCATTGGGGAAAAGGTGTGATTCACTTGTCACAACAGCAATACTTAATGAATCTCCTCACTAGCTGCGACATGACCATTCTCAAGCCTTTGGCTACTCCCATGATTCCTCAACCGGACCTGGTGTCAAATGAACCACAAATTACTCAAGTTAAAAAATTCCGCCGAATTATCGACCCTCTTCAGTACTTGACATTGACATGTCCTGATGTGCAGTTCGCCGTGAACAAATTAGCACAGTTCATGTGTGCTCCGGCCCCGGTTCATTGAATAGCTTTAAAGAAGGTACTCCGATATCTTTCATGTTCGATTAATTTGGGAATTACGCTTTCCAAAGTCTCCGATTATTCAGTCTCCAGCTTCTGCGATGCGGACTAGGGAGAAGACACATCAGATCGGAAATGATCTATGTTGGTGATTCTTTAGTTTCGTGGTTTTCGAAGAAACAAAGTACGGTAGCCCGCTCGAACAAAGTACCAGGCAATCGCAACAATGGTAGAATAGTTAGAAGCAGTGAGAGCGCTTCTAATCGAATTAGGTGTAGTGGTTCCAATGCCACTTAATCTATTCATTGATAACTTGGGGGCAACATTTGTGGCCAATAATCCGGTCTGTCACACCTAGCTTAGTCACGTTGCGATGGATTTACACTTTGTCAGAGAGAGAACGGAGAACAGATCGTTGGTGGTAACTCATATTCCAGGTATACATTAACGAGCCGATATACTCACCAAAACGTTACGTCCATGACCATTCCGAGAGCTGCGATGCAAACTCGTCGGAGAGTCACCACCGCCGGTTTGAGGGGGAGTAACAGGGGTTATACAATTAATTAAGATTAGATTAATTAGCTAAATAATTAGGTGAGTGATTAGTTAGATGGGTAGTGCTCTTCCACTAAGGAACTTTCTAGAGCACCACCTCATCTTCTATTTATACACACAATTGTGTCAATAACAGATACGGTTGTTATTCTGAGTATCGAGATCTGGTGGCTTTATTCTTCTGCTATCTCTGGTGGCATAAAAATATTGTAAATACCAAAGTTTAAAAAAATTTCAAGCGAAAAGCATTTTGAGTTTATGATTTTTTGCTTAATCATAATTGCCATTTTCATAATTTTAAGGATACGTATAATAATTGGATACATAATTGCCATTGTATACATATATATATGCTGATATTATTTTAATATTACATTGCAGGATATTAAAATGTCCAAAACAATAAAATACTAAATTCAAGATTCCAAGTACAAAAACATCAAATCAAATAGCAATATAGTAGGTCCTAAAAAATGATTTTCCATAGTCTGATTGTATGACGCATTCTTAAAATCTTTAGCTGGTCAATGGTGCATCCAAATCATCTAATTTTAGATTCCTAAATAGCAAATATACGGCAATACTGCATTACTTAGATCCTCCCGAAGTCCCAAAATTTTTAGTCATTGAATCTGAGTTCTTTTCCTTCTTTTACCAATATTTTCATAAAAGAATGGGTATCAAATCTAAAAAACAATTCCAAGCTTACCATTTTTCTTTTGCAAGAAGTAATGTTTTTCATTAAGAAATGAATGAAAGAACCTTAAATTATAATAGGAAAAGAAAAAAGAGGGAGATGGTTCTTCCATGGGAATGAATTGTGAATAAATTTCTAGCAAGCCTCGGTTATGTCTCCCAATCTGTTGTTAGAGTGGGTGGGTGAGATTAGTGTGGACTTAATTTCTTTCCAGAAAGACTGCATTGTTCAGATATTCAATTACCTTGAAGAGGAGAGATCTAGAATACTCACAATTGAAGAAAAGATGTCTGATAGTTTCATCACGTTTTCTACAGAGGAGGCATGAGGTATGGATCTGAACTCCCCATGCACTTAGATTGATCTGTTTCTATTTGATTCTTCGGAGTATGATGGAGAATTTGGTTAGCATATAGGACCATATTTCATCAGTAATTGAGTCCTTGTGACTCTTGGGTCTAATAGCCTCAATGATAATCCATAAGGATTTGTGTTCCCCTACACACAAATACACAATCTTCCAAGAGACTGTATAACTTGCTCTACACTCTTGAGTCTTGACAAAGCTCGATGTTTTCTTTTGTTTTTGGTTTCATTACTGTTGGGTAGAGTCAATCGATGGTTTTACTATGATATCCTGCAGTGATTTCCCCTTGATATATCTATTCTGCATCCAAAAAGATACAATAGAGGGAGATTTCTCCTATAGATTTGCAGCCTTTTTAATGGGTGTAGCAGAGGCAATCATGAGTAAATTCCTGACCCCTAGTCCTTCCTAACCCGGGGTATCTCCTTTCTGCCGTCTCAGATAAATTGGCAAGCCAATTTTTTGACCTTATTGTGTACCCTTAGAGAGGACGGAGGACCAAAGTTTCTCTCTTTCTCAAATGGACAATGTAATTCAAATGGTTGTATCCATTCAAATTATTGTGTACCCCCATTTTAGGCTGTGCTTTCAAATTTTCAATGCATATAAATTTTCAAATCTTAGGCTGTCATTGATTTAGAATTTTATATAAAGATTTAACATTTTATTTAAGTGACCATGAGATAAATATGTATAATACTATGTTGGAATAAATATCAGAATTGTCATGGAACATTTTTCTTGAATGTTTCCTTTATGTCCCTGTCTCTTCACAGTTTGGCTCTACAACCCAACCCGTTAAACAATAATGTGCACAGTTGACAGTACATTAAATAGTCCTATGTAAATCATGATTCTACAAGGGGGATAGGGGATGTGAGATTTTTACTTTTCATCTTTCAAATCTGCACGTTTAGGTATTTTGAGTCACTGAGTCAGATGCTTTTATTGAGATAGCGAGAGGCTAAATCCAATTTGATTCTTTTCCTCTAATCTATTATAGCATGTTTGATTGATGGGTTTTTACTATATTTCTATCCAGATTTCTTGTCCGATTGTTAAACTTGTATTGAGGAATAATGCTCTTACTACATTACGTGGCATTGAAAATTTGAAGGAAGTTGAGGGAATTGATCTTTCTTACAATATTATTTCCAATTTCTTTGAGTTGGAGATTCTATCTACTCTTCCATCTCTTAAAAACTTATGGTTGGAAGGGAATCCCATATGTTGTGCACGATGGTATCGAGCTCATGTTTACAGCTTCTTCCACCAACCAAATGAGGTATTTAGTGATATTTTATGTGTTTATTCTTGTAATATAATATTAAAAATCTGTAAGGAATTTTCTCTCTTTAATTTTACAAAACTTGAATCCAAAACTACACATAGAAATTAACAAATAATATTGAACATGACCAACTCCTTATTTATAAATATGATTGGGCAGACAATGAAAATCGATATCTATATATGTCTAACATAACTATGTTGGTTAATATGGAAATTTATACCAAAACAAAACTTCAGAGACTCAGAGATATAATTGTATATGATCAAGATCCAATTGTATTTAATCCCAATAATTAAAAAGTTATATTCTTATTCCATTCTATATGTTTGCATATATATATTCTAGTTGGAGTTAGATGGAAAAGTAATCAGCACTGGAGAGTTCTGGGAAATGCAAGCTATCCTCACTCGCAGGCTCAAGCGACCTCCTGGATATGGATTTTATTTTCCAGCAAAACATGGTCCCGGAAATGATAGACAAATCTCTGTAAAAAAGGTCAAGTAGCCTTTTCAAATTCATTGACAATTTGTCATAATACAGCATTTTGTGTACAAAATACAGAAGTGGAATAGACAATGAGAAGTTTTTTTTTGCTGGTCTGCTTTTTTTATATTCATGACATGTACTACAATTTTCAACAAGTATCTTTTCTGATTTTTAGGTCTTTTGTTAATGCAGAAAAGGCATTCACGTGTTGTTTGTATCAATGAGGAGCAGTGTGAGGTTCCTGATAAAGATTCAGTATCTTCTGATGGAGATTACCTTAGGAAAGATGAGAACATCATCTCAGATAGTGAAGAAGAAATTACAGAACTAATAAGTAGAATTGAAGCCATGAAAAAAGAACATTCTATTTTATGGTTAAGGGATGTAAAAGACTGGCTTGATAAGACTGCAGAGGAGTTACAAGATGGAAAAAATACCACAGCATCAAATTCTAATGATGATAAAGTGATTTTTTGCAGCCAAAGTGAAGATCACAAACTTCTTGGTGAAAGCAAAACGAAGTTTATCGAAGCTTCAGAAATTGAGAATGTCATAAATGTTCCAGAATCTGATATTGATAATGGAAAAACTATCTCTAAAACCAATTTGACAATGGCAGCATTTGGTTCTCAGCACCATGAACCGGAGATATGTTCAACGTCAAAGTCCAATCTTTCCGAAACACCATTATCCAATGAAGAACATGAGACGGGATCTTTAAATCAGACAGCACAATTGTTCACGTTGGAAAATATTATGGGTTCTCGTTCAAACTCTAGTGGTGATGAGCTGCCTCCTCAATACAAAGATGATATGCTACTACACCTATACAACGTAGAAGATGAAAATTTAAAACATCCATCTGATTCTATTTCAGTGGTATCATCAAATAGTGATACTAGTTCTAGTGATGATGAATTATGTAGGTTTGGCTACAGTTCGTCAGAAAATTCATTGAAAGAAGGATATATAAATGACATCCAAAGTGATCACTCGTACGGTAATGAACAACAATCATCTATTTCAAATAGAGATGTCTGCCCTAAGAAAGT
Source organism: Zostera marina (assembly GCA_001185155.1). Classification (NCBI taxonomy): domain Eukaryota; kingdom Viridiplantae; phylum Streptophyta; class Magnoliopsida; order Alismatales; family Zosteraceae; genus Zostera; species Zostera marina. Next base: position 782,826 of record LFYR01001054.1, on the reverse strand, counting down.
CTATTGTACCCAACCTCTAAAATCAGCTAACAAAGATGTCTGTCCTACAAACAGTATAGTAAATAATCACCCGAATGATGATTTTGATCACATTGTGGGTGACGATGAAGCAAATTTGGACATAGGAAATTTTAATCAAAAGCCTAGGAAAAGATTAATTTCTCTCTTTACTGATAATTTTTTGCGTAGCAAGGATCCTCCGAGTAAAATGCACAGCCAGAATATTCTAACGTGACATATTTTATAAGTTATAATCTACCAAAGCTACTAAATTGTTCATACTAAAGTTGTGGATCACATTGTCATGAGGTAATTAATACATTGTTAATTGTTCATTTTCTGAAATATTTTTGTCAATGCTATGATTACAAAGATATCCTTTCTTGGATTTGTTCTGTTTGTTTAGATGCAAGTCGGTATTAATAATTTTTCTATCACATTAGGTTGCATTTGATCACAATAGATATCATTTACATTACTTGGATCATACGAGAAGGTTTCACCATAAATGGCATTTTGTGCATGATCTATATTTTGTACATTATATTGACAAGATATTTTATAGTCTGTACTACAATAATTCACTGTAAAAATAGTTTTTAGTTCAATCTAAAAAAAATACGATATTTTGGAAAGCCTTTTTTTCAATTCAATAAACTCACCCAATTATGCATATCATGAAATGATATTTTTGAGAAAATGCTTGCGAATGGACTCTTATTTAATACAGCAACAATATCACATTACTTAAATCTCATCATCTCAAAACTCATCTAATTCCTGTTTATATAGTAAACATTGTGATTCATAAGTACTCAAAGTATTTAACCATCTATTTTTCTTGTGATGATTTGTTGCAGGCAGTGATCCTAGGCAGTAGTTTCGACTTTTCATTTCTCCAGTGTTCAAAACTTCAAATCAAGCAGTCCAGTTGAGTCTCCATCAAAGAAGGTTAAATGATTTATTGTTAGCACTTCTGTATATGTGAACTTCTGTATAGTATCTTGTTGTTTTGTCCCTAGTGTTGTTGGCATATGAAAAAAAAAGTCTTTCCATACTATTCCTTTTCCTCTGTCCATGTCGTTTGTAACTTTGTATTTGAGAAATGTAAAATTTGTTTTTCTTTCGTACTTTCATAGTTTCATGCTTAATAAAATCGTTTTCCTTTTATTTATTTTTAAATTTGATTTGAATTCCTTCTGTCTGAAAAGTTCCATCATCTCTGCCTTCTCTGGCCGATGTCTATTAATTGTAAACTAGTAATGAGGTATACGGTTGAAGACATAAAGTAACATTGACTCATTATTAATTATGGAAACAGTTTTGGTGAGATTCTTCTAATAAAATATCTTATAAGATAATTTAATTTCACTTTTCATTCTTATAAATCATTTTTTTTCGTGGAACAACACTTTTCTCATTTAATTTGAAAATAGACGGATATTATGACTATCTTTCGAGATGTTTTTTTAAGATAAGATTATTGTTGGTGTGTGGGCTCGTCGGAGTAAGCTAACCGTCTAACCTAGTACAAGTGTCTCTCTAAGAATTATCAACCCCCTCAGTCACAGTCCTTGGGCCTTGTGGGCTCGCACGCCGGGCCCGTCCGTTCGCCCGGGCCGTCGACAGGACCGGTTCGGTCCATGGGCCACGGTCCACGGTCCATGGTACCAACAATTATATTCTAACTTTCTAAGATTTTAAAATATCTGATCTTAATCTCCCTCTATTAATTATTATACAAGTAAGTAACCTAAAAATTTGATATAAGTAACCAACCTAAAAAAAATATTTCAAGCCATACACACCCAGAAAGAAATCAACATTACAAAGTATGTATCCTTTTTATAGTATGTCCTAGATTAGCTAGACCCTATATGATTATTTTTAATTACAATGTAATCGAAGTCTATATTATTTTTGTTTAGATGTGAACAAAAAGAGAAAGGATCAATGATAGGGGGCAACTTGCAAAATAGTGTTTTAACACAAATGTACACATAGCGACCCCACTGGTTTCCCAGTTCAATGTCTTTGTCGCCACCAGCTGTGACCACATCGTCAGATTGCCTAAATTTGGGATCACCTGCTGTTTCCATCGGGTCGCTGGTCCTCGGAGACCCAACTCCAAACCCCGGATCAGCCGTTTTTTTGGTTGGAGAGATGACACAATGAGAGGGGAGGAAGAGGTCGTGGTAATGGAGAAGGCGTCGGAGGAGTTGGAGCGTAGAAGCAGGTACCTAAGCAGTCTCATACAGCAACAGAAAAAGAAGGAGGAACAAGCGGCGGCGAGGGAAGCAATAGAGGCGATGTCACTTAAGACCGAGCCGGAGATGAAGATCGCCAATGACGACGATGATAGTAAGAAGATAAAGAAGAAGAAAAAGAAGAATGTAGAAGAGGAGGTAACTAGTCGGAAGCTGGAACAGCTCAAAGTTAGGATCAGAGCTTGTGATATGTCTCCGGAGCTTCAGAAGCGAGCTTTCAGGTGCGCTCGTGATCTACTCGCTTCTATGCCCAAACTTGACAGCAAGAGACTAGCTCTCACTCTCAAGAAGGTATAATCTGTTTTTCCCTTTCGATTTTTTTTATTTCCTAGTTTTTTTAATGATCGAATTATTTGAATCAGCCCTTGCCCCTTGAGGATTAATTATAGAACAACATCTAGGTTAGGTTAATTTTAGGAATGAACATTAAAATAAAATAAATGTTCATGAAAAAGTGAACAAAAGTACAAAACTAGGTTTAACCTCTTCCTAAACCTGCTCCTTGAATAATGTACATATTAATCAGCAATTGTCAAGAATGTGTCTCGATTCCTTGATTGTATGTTTCCCCACAGATCAAATAAACCATTCTCTGGCACTCTCTTTGCTTGGAGATTTTCATGGGGCTGGGAATGGGATATCATGTTCAGTGTTGCATTATTCCCATACTTTGTGGAATGCAAAACTTGGCCACACTAAATGAGAATAGCATATATGTATATATGATCAATCAATCCCCAATACCACAATCTTTCATTGTTTGTGTGTGATGCCTACCTGAGTTTTCATAAACTCTGTTGGAATCCTTCCCAACTCAATTGTCCCTCCTTTCTAAAAAACCTTACTTCATCAATATTTATAACCTCCCTTATGCCTCTGGGCTTGGGTCGACGTATTTGGGCCATCAGGATGATGGAGGCCCAGGATCGGATTCTGGGGTATCATCAAACCCCAGTCAGTTTAATCGTTTTGGTTCGCAGTTGTTTTTGGCTGGTTTTTTTAGAATTTAGGATGAAACCCATTTTCAGACAAAGTAAAGTAAATTTGAATGGTTGAATTGAAACATTCTTTATCAAGTGGTGTGGTGTGTGTTTTCAGGAATTCGACTCTTCATACGGTCCGGCTTGGCACTGCATTGTGGGAACAAGCTTTGGGTCATATGTCACTCATTCTTTGGGAGGATTCTTGTACTTCTCCATCGATAAGGTTTACATTCTCTTGTTCCGAACCACTGTGGAACCCCTAGGTCACCATTAACTTCCCAAATGGCAAATGCAGACACCAGCCATCTGTCAGTAGAGTTAATTTTTGTTTTGAACCAGTTTTTAGACACCATCAGACAGACTAGACAAACAGAATTGTGTATTGATGGGTGAATGAATGGCTTAAGGTTAAGTTATGTTTGATCCAGCGAGAACTGCCTGCTTGTTCAGTTGTTCCATGTTGTTGTTCTAAGTACCATTTTCAAATCAAAACATATATATATATGTTTGAGAGGGATGGAGGGGATTGGGGGGAAATCAGGCTTCAGCTTTCATAAAATGTAAGATTGAAAAAAATATACACAGACAGTGCATTTGATTAAAATCCGAGAGGAAAAAGCAAAATTGGATGTTTGTTTGTTGTTTGTGCAAAAAATGATTTCAGCCAACCAACAAAACCAATGAGAGTGAATTCTTCGTTCATACCAATGAGAGTGAATTCTTCGTTCATACCAATGAGAGTGAATTCTTCGTTCATACCAATGAGAGTGAATTCTTCGTTCATACCAATGAGAGTGAATTCTTCGTTCATATTAACGACGCCATTGCAATCACCAAAGCCCAGGTAACGGTGCTTCCGTATTGCTGCTGGTGACGATGACTACTACCACCACCACTTGATGTTTCAGCTGTCACGTTAGACTCTGTAGTTGTGCCATTCAGAAACGTCCCATTCTTCCCACCACTGTAAAAAAAATCATCAACTATAATCAAAATCCTAAACCCTGGAGATTATTATTTAATATCCATACCTCCCAGGGAACACGCAAGAGTCGCTACCTGCAATTAATGAATTCACGATGAGAATTTATTTGGTGATTAATGTCTTAGTCAAAATCATAGTTCGAAAAAGCGGAAAGCGCTCCCAATTTCCAGGGAGCGCTTTTTTAGCTTTAACCGCTTTAGCGTCGCTTAAAGCGGTTAAAGCGGTTTAGCTATATATAACCCTAAATAGCTAAAGCGGTTATTTTAGCTAAATATAAACAGATATATCTTTAGCTATTTAGCTAAAGCGGTTAAAGCTTTAACTTCCCATTAATAGACACGTATTATTTAGCTAAAGCGGTTATATTTTTAGCTATCTTTAACTTCCCATTAATAGACACGTATTATTTTTATCTCATAGATCTGTCAAATGAGATAAATAATACGTGTATGAGGTAAATAAATACCCCATTAATAGACACGGATTATTTTTATCTCATAGATCTGTCAAATGAGATAAATAACACGTGTATGAGATAAATAAATACCTCATTAATGGTCCAAAAAACACATTATAACATTTGAAAAAAGCGTTTGGCAAAGCGGTCCAAAAAAACCGCTTTGCCGCTATTTTCGCTTTTTGAACTATGGTCAAAATCCTAATCTACTTACTGGGATCTGAGGTAGTAATGGCAGCAACTCCATTGAAGTAGCAGGTACCAGAAGCCATCCCCATCTTGTGATAATAACTGTCAAAAGCATACGAAGCATGAGCGCCCACGCTATCAGGTTCGTAGCAGGATTGTCCCTGAAGCAACTCCGAACAGTCGACTTTCCCCGGCCCGCATGCCCAATCCAAAGCCGCCTGAAGCATCTTTGCGTCAGCTCCGTCTTTGGCGACGCAGAAGGTCTGATTTGCAGTGTCGTTGGCCAGAATCATCCCGGATCCACTCAAATGGAGTTCGTATACCGGAAGCCCATTTGCGTCGAATAGCCCCCAATTCTTCTCAGACAACGCTCCTGGTTTCTGGTCCTCATTGTAGAGTTCGTATATGTACGTCGGAACTGCCACGCCGGGATGTTTCGGTGTGCCGGTTTTGTTCAAGATGTGACGTATAAGGTTGCTGTTGTAGGTATTGCTGTTTTCGATAGTAGCGTCTGGTTCGTCTGAAGAGCCTTTCGAAGGCCAGCCGGATTCAAGCACGACCACCGGAACGTTGGTGATGTTCAGATAAGCCATGGCGAAGTATGCGGCGTCTACCACGGCGTCGAACACGTTGGTGTAGTGTAGCAGTGTGTTGGCATCAACGGCTTCTTTGTTCGGAGGAAGGGGGCGGAAAAGAGCGTAGTCCAACGGAATCACGCCGTTTGACTGCATGTAATCGTAATAAGGGTAGACGTTGAGCATGAGATGTGAGTCAGTCGACTGCAGTAGCTTCAGCATGGGGACAATGACCGGCTCCCAACTCCTGTTGAAGAAGGCTTGGGAAGGCGGGAAGGAGTCCAATATGATCGACGATGAATGCGGCGACGAGACTTTAATCTTCCGGTCGAGATTAGCAGCCACGAGAGCTGAATGTACGAACTTCATCGCCGACACAAGGACCAGCGCAGCATTGGGGAGAGCTGTTAATACCTCGGAACCGATGGCTATTGCGGTTATGTTAACAGCAGGTACATGAGCAACGACATTCTTCGACACCCATTTGGCAGCCGTAGCGTTCGACTGACCTATGCCGAGAAGCTGCTCATTGGGGACGGTTACGGTGACTTCGATACCAGATTTGGCCAGTGCAGTGAGCATTGCCATGTCAGCATCGTAGAGACGGATGTGTCGGATCTGCTGGGACTTTAGCAATGCCACTACCTGTGTCGGAGACGGCATGTCGGAAAGCGCAGTTCCGATGTTGACTCCTATGTAGGCGTCTGCGCAGGTTAAGAGAAGAAATCAATTACTAAAATTCACCGCCGAAACATCATACCAAAAAAAAGAATGCAATTAATAATTTCTTGACACTGTCACTGTCACTGTCTTATTTGGAGGGCATAATTTTAAATGTTTACAGATTCTGATATCTACTAATTACTACAGTGTGTCAGCAAACGAAAACATTGAAAGAAGTTGGGGGTTCAAACATCAAACAACTCCTGGAGTAGGAGGAACAGTGAATCATCAAATACAGGAAGAAGATGCAGGTTTGAGAAGAAAAGGGAAAAAGAACCCACCTCCATCTGCGAGAGAAAATGGAAAAAACAAGAACGGGAGCAAAAGTAAGAGCAGAAAACAACCCATCATCGCTAGCTTCGTCTGCTTCTTCTCCATCCCCCTTCCAGAAATCAACCTGAAAAAGAGGTTTTTAAGAGAGAAGACAAAGGAATGAGTAAGGTGGCGTGACTAGTTGTGAGTTGTGGCTAATGACTGATGAGCTTTCTTCTCTTATATCATGTGGGGAAAAAATGATTTTATATATGATTAATGTGATTGTATGATCATTAAACTGGATTAGTGAATTGGTTAAGTAAATGGTAACTTTTGTCATGTCTCTTTCATCAGGAAGCAGAGATGTCACGAGGGTTCTGTCAGGGATTCGACGGTTGAGATTTCATTTTCGGTTGACATCTCGAGCTAGTAGGTATAGTCTAGCCGTTGGGTTCGGATTTTGCGTTTGAAGAAGGTGTTTGCGGTGCACGAGGTACACACTTCTGTCGGATGGTCTTTCGGAGACAGCTGGACCAACAACGGTCAATTCTTTCTTAAACCTTTTTTTTAAATCATTCGTCGGCACTTGTATTTATGGGGTTTTGGAAATATATAGATGTTGCAGCTGATTTTAGAAAATCAGTTAGATTCTCTTGACCCCTTCATGATAACTAAAGTTCAACTGTAACTCTTAAGATTTAAGATTGCTAAAAAAAATTCATTTCGATGTGATTCTGACATATCACTAGGTATAATCATTAAAATTGATGTATAATTAGTCTAAACATATAATTAGCTGATAGATTACTTAATAATCAATTAATCTCTAAATATATCAATTTAGTGGAGATTACTATATTAGGTCGTATGATTTATTTATTTTTTTTTATTATTTTTATTTTTTTTTATTTTTTTGAGTGTTAGCCACTTCACAGTTCACACTTAGACTATAAAAACAAAACAAGTGCATGACATTTACTATTTTACCCACATCTAGCCTTCAAAATATACAGAATGCCATTTTCCCACCTTTCCCGAATTTCGTCTGAGGCTCCGAGTCCTATAAGGCCCCTAACCTAATCTTGATACCTTTTTCTTTATACCGAAAATCCGAAACCAAGAAGAAACAGGATGCTGCTGCCATCAGAGAGTGGAGATGTGAATATTGACGTTGAGGTCAAAACGAAGAATCGATTCAAGATCGATCTTTTGGATTACATTCCTCTCGCTGAGCGTCGGAGACTTGCTGTCTCCGGTTCTCCAGTAATGTTAGTATCACACATGATTATTTCTTCTTATTCTTCTCACCTTCGTTTTTAGAGGCTCTACTGATTGTTGTTTCTCACTCTTCTTCTGTGGATTGGTTATAGCTGGAGTGCTAATTTGGCCGCGACGTTGCTTGCAATTCCTCGACTTTTAAAGGTAACTAATATACTTGAACACTAATACTTTCTTTAATTACTCTGACTTTTCAAGATTATACTCTTTTTTTTTTTTTGAAATATGTGAGGTTACATTGCAAACCAACGTCGTATATGTTACATTACACTGCACGATGTAGTTTTTTTCATATCTTACATCGGTCTAATTCTAAACTTTCATCCAAAACAGGAAATTTTCTTGACAGAATATGGTCTGACTGTAAAATCTGTAAATTCACATCCCCCCAAGAAGCATACATTTAATTGTGATGCAAGAGATTCAAAGATATATCAACATCCTTACAGCATTATGCTCCAGGATGGAAGGGTGATTGAAGTTATGATCAACACCTCTAATTATTCTAATTCAGTGCAGGCAAATTCTGCAGATTTTGATGAAGACAAAGTTTCACCAAAATATTCCAGCTTACAGTCTGCTAATTTAAATCACCACACTGCTTCGGTCCCAAATTTTACCATAAAAGTAAAATTCGAACAATGCAGTAATGTAACAAGGATGGAAAGTGATACAAGTGAATCGGTCATGAATGAATTGGACAGTATTTCACTGCAAAAGGGTTCTATATTATCGTTGCCTGATTCACAATTTGACCGGTCTAAGCTACCTCATTCAAGAAAAATTCCTACAGAAGTCATGAATTGTTCATCGTTACTTATTGATTCCTATCATTTGACAACCGATGAAAATGTTATGGAGGCCAATTTGACACCTAGGTAGTAAATATATTTCATTGTCATTTTGTTATACTTTGTCACTGGAACGTGTAGGTATTTATAATAAAAATATTGTTATTTTTTTAATTGCTTGATCATGCAGTTATTCACAAAAGCCTAGACAAGTTATTAACCATAGTCAGGTATATAAATGAGTTCCATATCTTTTTTTTTTAATTTTAGACTTTTAGTTCCATACTTCTTTTACCCATTTCTGTTTATATGAGAAAGAAAAGAGTCCCTTGGTTAATGGGAGATGAAACCTAAAAAACAAGCATAAAATTAAAAATATAATATTTTGACAGTGGAAACATCAATCATAGATTCTTGAGTTAGTTTAAATGAGGCACTGAATAGGGTATATATCGGGTATAAATTATGCCTGACTGTCTTTTTTTTCTTGTTTTCTCAGTCTAGCAATAATTTCTCTTTTAATCCATCCATTTCATTCTCTTTTTATCCATCCATTTCATTCTCTTTTATCATGCTCCTACAATTTATACATGTATTATTTATTGCATGTAGAGCAAGGTTTCTTATGCGATTGTATGTGCTAGTATGCGGATCTTTAACATCCGTATAAAAAGATTTATACTTTATGCGGATCTTAGGGTTTTAAAAACTAAAATAAATAGATTTAAGGGGTTTAAAAATAAAATTGGTTGTTTAGTGAAGATGCTTTAAGATGATTATGAATAAAGACTGAGTTTGTTTGCTATTTTGGAATCTTATTTGCTTATTGGAACCTCATTTGTTTTGAAATTACAAATTTAAACCTCAGATGTGCGATAAAAGTTAAAGTTAAAAAAGATAAAATCCTTATTGCAGAAATGCCGATCTCATAACCGCATAAGTAACCTTGATATAGAGAGTTGAGTAGTAGATACTAGATATTGGATGATATATATAGTGCATTTCACTTATCTGTACGCCTGTACTTACTGTTGAGTTACCAAGGTATGTTTAACATTGCAATTTAACTTAAATTTCAGGGTTTTTCTGTTTCTGACACTGACAAACAAGAATATAACTTTGATAACCAAATAGATAAATGTAACATGTCATTATCTACATCGGGATCATATGGTTTGCAAGAAAATGAAATACACAATTCTATATCCAAAATCCATCAGCCTATAGAATCAGCAATTCCCCATCATCGAAAAAGAATAAAGCTTGAACCTGTGCAAGAAAATGACAATGATCAAAATTCAAAAGAAAACGACATTTTTGTAAGTCTTGGAAAGCATTCAAATGGTTGCAGTTCTTCAGTATTGCCTTTGAAAGTGTTAAAGATGGAAATGCTTGAGGATATTTTTGTTGATGAACTGGATCGTATACCATTACGAAAGCGCATGGAAATGCTTCTGTCTAAAAGGGCTTTTGAATTTAAGTCCTCTAAACAAAGTCAGTCTTTTGTAAATTTAGAAAATCATTATGTGAAAGTGAAACAACACAAACGTAAAAAAACTGCAACGTAAGTGTGATCATCAGTTCAACCCTGACCTGACTTTTTTTATATCATCATGATTTATGATCAATACATCATTCTCATCAAGATTCTAAATAATTTATATGCAGGGATTCAGTTGAAACTGCTCTAAAAGAAGATGCTCCTGGGATTCTACAGGTATAGTGAGATATTTTGTGTTTTGAATGTGTCGTTTAAAAATGTCAATGCTATGCTTTCATTTGAAATGCTTAGTTTTTATGGTTTTTGATAGGTTTTAATTGATAGTGGAGTTGATTTTAAGGATATTAAGCTCTACGAAACCATGAATGATGATGACAGTCTCTGTGAATTATATACGGATTCAAGTGAAGACTGTTTTGACGACTTTGGAAATGTTATTGCGAAGGTTTGATATTTTCTTTGGCTAGGCACTGGGATATTTTTTTTTGCTTTTCCATATCTCAATTCTCAATCGTGTGTTCATTCATGTCCTATTTTTCTTTGAATTTTATGCTATCTTGCCAGGTTCAATTAAGTGGAATTAGAATAAATTATTACGATAGGATTTCCATAAAATTATTTTCAGGATTTTTTTATTATTTTTTATTTGTTTGCCTATTGTTTTAGTGACGTTTAAAATATAATTAATTAATATATTGTCAGAATAGTGACTAGAAGGTAAGAACATTCAATTGTTCAAATACTGATTACCTCAGAAGCCTCTCCAGATATATTAATTATTAAAAATGATTTAATATTTGAATGTATGAAATGATAATCTTCTTTTGGTTAACATTTAACAGTAAGAATATGATTCTAATAAATTAAAGGACTGAGGGTTTTCCTTTAATTCATTAGGTGTTAACTGTGAGATCTCTCTCTCAATTGCTAAGTAATATATAAGCAAGAACATGATTCTAATAAATTAAAGGAGTGAGGGTTTCCTTGAATTCATTAGGTGTGAGCTGAGTTGTGAGGTCTCTCTCTCATTTGCTAAATAAAACAGAGAGCACTTTCAAGCATGTGCATTTTTCAGTAATGAGTAGTGTATGTGGTGTGACTGTGTAAGGTCTCTCTCTAATGCTGAGGAAAATAATTTTTTCTTTCTGAGTTTCCAGTAGTGTGTTCGTTTTTTTTGTTACTGTGTTTTTATCATAATTTGTGATTAGTTATTACTTTCATGTTCTTCTCTCAATCATTTTTCTTTTCTTTTCTTTTTAAACGTCTTAATTCTTAAAGCATGATTAATCCAATTTCTCTGCTAGACATAAGTTTTTCAAAATCATCACATGAGATAAGTTGCTCCATATTTTTTCCCAATATAAAGAGGTTGCCAGCAAAATATTTTAGTCCATCAACAAATTATTTATTTTTTTACCATGGGAAGACAGGGTCAAAAGTATGCATTGCTAATAAGCAATATGGATATATGATAGATTACATATGAACCTGTTTCATTTTGAAATTTTGAAAATCTGTATTTGAAAAATAGTTATTTGCCATTTTAATCTTACCTAATGATCTAAACATATCACTGACTACTAGTCATCATAGGAGAAGGTTGATGGTGTGGGAAACCATCCTATCCTCCCCGTCTTATTTTATTTTAATTTCTTTTCTACTTTGTAATCTCAGAGTATTACCCTTCATTATTATTAACGCGAATATTTAATGTTTGCAAAAAAATTATCTAAACATTTCAAGCATGTAATTAGTATTTTGTTTGGTACTTTGATTTTTTGAAATCAATGATATATATCTACCAGATTACCTGCTTTGCATTTGTATATATCCTCTGTGTATTGTTCTCTTTCTGAAGCTTTTGCAAGCGAATAACCTAACTTTATATCAATTTAAAGACTTGATTTGCATGTTAAATTTCTCAGTTATTTTCCAAGTGCCCCAGCATGTTTTTTAAAATGGGCTCATTCCAAGATAATAAAGGATCAGAAGCTTGTTATAGCTTGACTTGTCTTGTTTCTCTTATCGAGCAGGTAATGTCTTTTTTTCTTTCGTGAAAGTTCCACCAATTTGTTTTCCTTCTTCAATGTGTTATTGGCTCAATTCCTATGTTTTTTTCTGTGCAATGATAATTTTTTTATTTCAGATTCGATACATGCAGTTGAACAAATGTCCTGTTCAATGGGGTTGGTGCAGAGACATTCAATCGTTTATCTTTATTTTTGAAAAACATAATAGGTATCTAACATAAATGAGTTTTGATCATTTTTGTAGGTATCATCCATAATGTATAATTATTGATATATGATGTACAGAATTGTTGTAGAGCGTCCAGAATATGGATATGCAACGTATTTCTTTGAGCTCGTGGAACCCTTCCCAATTGATTGGCAGGTTAAAAGGCTGGTAACAACCATGAAGCTAACTAATTACAGCAGGATAGCACTTATCGAAAACAAACCATTAATAGTAACGGTTTTTTTCCCTTATATAGTTTAAGATTCCAATGTCTTGCTGACCTTAGAATAAGTAGTAGTATTGTACTAGTGTTCTTTTTTTAATAGTGTGTGTTTTCTCTTTTCTCTACAGATTGGCGAACATTTGAGTGAAGGAGAGGCACGTGTTTTGGAGGATTATGGATGGACTCCCAACAGTGGGTTGGGGTCCTTACTCAACTTTGTCGATCGAGTTTTCCATGACAGGAAAAGTGAAATGAACAGGTCAGAGTGGAAATCCAAAATAGGCAAGCTGCTAATGAAGGGCTATTATGGTGGGAAGCTTCTGATGTCCAACCTCCCAAAAAAGGTTTCTGAGTATATGAGTAATTCACATACAGTGAAGTGTGAAGCCAATGAATAGTGTGACATCTAATTTATATTTCTGTATATATGTTATGTAAACTTTCTTTTATTGTTAAGATCGATTACGATTTAGATGATGCGATTTTTCGTTTCTCAAATATGAAAGAAAATGGTTTAACCAAGAATGAACATTATAATGATAGTATGATAATGCCGCCATTTTTATAAGTTATAATTCTATAAAAAATGAATCGCGTAGTTGAACGTCTATAGAAGAGCAGCAGTAGCTATAGATGCGATCCATCCGAACAAGAGCGCCTGAACCTGAAGATAACCTCCTCCACTTGCGGCCGAAACTGAGGTTGGGGTAGAATGAGATGGCTCCTCCAATGAACCTGAAATGTAGTTGGAATTAAATGATGAAATATTCTTCGAAATAATGCATCTCCCTATAAAGTTATAAACATTACCGGGAGGTTGGGAAGTGCCGTCGGCTTTACAGCTACTGCCATCCGCCGCATGTCCGCATAGATTTGGCAGATTGAAGGCTTCCTTTTTTGTGACGTTAAAGGTTTCGAGAAAATCTTTATTGCTGAATATAGCGCAAAAACAATCAGGATCATTATCCATCAAATCCAACAGAGGTATACAACAAGATTCCGGTGGCGGCGATGTATTGTGGAGAAAAGGTTGGCACGGCAAAAGCTTGGGCAGACAAGTCGGTTGGGGTTGTGCCGACGCAATGCAGACGATCCATGAAGCAATCGTCACCCACAAAACCATGCAGATCATCAGAACGTTTTTGTTTTTTATTTTGTTTTTGGCTGCCATGAAGAAAACGACGACGACGAAGAATTGAGATATTTGTAAAATATAGGACTTACATATAAATGAAAGATGTTGGTTGTGCTTTGTTTCCTATATTTTGACGGCTATTTAAGCATACTTGGTCTCTTCAAACACAATTTCAATAAAATATAGATATTCATGAAATAGATTCTAACTGTAAACTGTCCATACATTATCAACACATTTTAATCTCAAAGAACAAGATTAAATATCTAATTAAACTTCATTATGATTTAATATATACTTAACTTTTTATAGATTGATTAATGAGTCGTCGACTCACTCTGGGTTTCACCCCTAACAGAAGAAAACATCAACACAAGATGGCTTACAATTTTCTGTGAGTTACTCTTGGATCGTGTAAAGCTTGATTTTTCTCTCAAGTCCAATTTTATCACCTCCCACCACCTTGTCGACCTCTTTACCTTGTTTCACAAAGAAAAAGGTAGGTACGGAGTCTACACGCCATGCTTGAGCAATGCTGCCGAATTGGTCTATGTCTACTTTCAGAAACACCACTTTCGGATACTTAACTGCAAGTTTTGTGAAAACTGGACCCATCATGCGGCACGGACCGCACCATTTTGCCGTGAAATAAAGAATTGACAATCGCCATAACTTCGAGGCGGATTTGAGTTTTGTGTCGACTTCTTTGGAAGAGTCGATGGTGACAACAGTTCCTGAAATTCGGAAATTCAAAAAAATATACTCTCTGATCATATGATTATTATAAGATGCAGGTGTATCTTTTTCAAATATATGTGAGAAATCAGTTTGATGTAATTTTAAATATACCATCCTCGAGAGAAACTAATGTTTCAGGGTCTTGCATCTCAGATTCCTGAGAGAGTAAGTAGATAAATGGACAGTGAATAGAGATAGAAGATCCTTGAAGGCTTCTGTTCAAAAGCAAACAGAATCGAGTTCTTGTAACTAACTGTAAGATAACTCAAATCACCTTTGTTTCGGATTGCAGGTGTTGCTTTTCAGTTTCTTCTTTCTTTGTATGTTTTTTCTTCAAATTTCCGTATTTTCGTTTATGATCTTCAATTCTACGGACGTTAGATTCAACCTACAGAGTTTAAGGCAACATCAGCAATAGCATAGAATTGGAGTCCATACAGTAAAAAAAAAATAGTAATACCATTTTCAGAACATAATCTATTTCCTCATCGTGATCCAATTTTGATGCTAAACGCAAATACTTAGCTGCCTCTTCCCACTGACCCAGCATAGCCCTGGCCATGCCTTGAGTTTTATATCCTTTAGCTAAGTCCGGATTTATCTGTGTATAATGCTAATGAGCTAGCCACTCTTCGAAATCAAAAACATGTAAGCGATTTAGTGATGATTTTTTTGTGTGAGTATGTTCTGAGGATGAGTACTTGATATTTGTTAGTTTGAAGATTGAAATGAAAAAAACCTGTAAAGCAGCATCTCCATCTCGCATGGCAGCATTTGGTTTATTGATTTTCAGAAAAATGGCGCCTGAAAATTCAAAAAGTGTAAGTAAAACGACGATCAGAAGTAACTTTCTAAAAAGAATCACCTCTAGTGGCATAGAGACTAGCAGATCTCGGATTTAATTCAATAGCTTGTGTGAGACCCTTAATGGCATCCTCCAGATTCCCTGTAAGAAAGAAAAAAGAGGGCCATATCCTCATCTGAAATCGAAAAGAATGTGTAGATATTTATAATAAATAGTAGCAAATCGAAGCACAAAAGTCTGGATGAGTAAAGAGTATCATGCCAGTAGATAACACATGCATTGCTCTTTCTTTGCACAATTGAGCAGCTTCCCGACTCGCATCGGTAACATCAATAGTTGGATCTCCCATCTAGATGTAGAGAAACGAAGGTAAAAACCACATTGAAGGTGATAATATTATATTACTGGTAATTAATTAACAAGATTATACTTTTTGCGGAGGATCGTTGTCCGCTTCTACGACATCGCCGATGAATTCAATATTATCGTCACATTCCATATCGTCAATATACTGCATTGATAATCAGATTTTAAGAAAAACACCACCACCACCATTATTACTATACAAATTACCAGGAACAAAATGACCGACCGATTGTTTGTCGTTTGTAGGAAACTGAGCACCGAGACTGTAAGTGACAGAGAAGAACAGGAAAAGGGGGAAACTTGCATTTTTAAACAAATTGATTTATTTAAACGACAAAAGGATGTGAACTGGTTGGTGATTCGATTTGACCTTTGGAGATAATCTTTGAAGAACAGGAGTGAGGGCTTGTGGAGAACTGACGGATCCGTCTGGCATTCCCGAACAATCTGTTTCAGGTTCAAAACCCTGGCTGCTCCTTCCATCGCCATTTCAGAATATTGAAGGAAGGCCTTAAGTATAAGATTTATCTAATTTCAGGACCTATCTTTATATATATATATATATATTTTTTTTTTTTTTTTTTTTTTGAAGCAATTAAATTTCATTAGAATAAGGCTAATGTCAAGTTTACAAAATAGAGAATAGGAATAAAATAGAAGTAAAAAAGAAATGAACAAAATGCTCATTGACTCTCTCCCATTAGCTATGTAGTCTAGTTATACAGTAACTAGATACGCTGCCTCAGAAGGTTGGTCTCCCATACTTCCATCATAGATATCTCCAAAGGGTGACAACAGCTCTTCTTGTAATACACTGAATCAAAGGAGAGACTGATGTCTTTAATGACCTCCTTAAGGACTACCTCAGGAGGTCTACTAATGTGCTGCCTATACCTTTTATTTCTTTCCGTCCATATATGCCACGACAAGCACCCAATAGCATTCCATATTAACCCCCAAGGGGGGGAGTGACGCGTAATCTTTTGTGCTGCTTCCGTCAGATCCCCCAATCTAATATCTGGACTTGATTGGGTAGGAACTGGAATATCTTTATATTTTTTTACTTATTCTTTCCTGTGTATTTTTACTATAATTCGATAAATACAAAAACATCCCATGCCAAATTAATTACTTTTTTTTAAATAATTAAATTTTATTAAGATAAGGACAATGTCAAGTTAAGTATAAAAATGAAAAACATAAGTAAAAAAAATGAAAAATATAAGTAAAAAAAAAATGAATAAAAAATTTATTGACGCTCTTTCATTAGTTATATATTTTGGTTATATAGTAACTAAATACATTTGAAAATATTAGAGATAAAAAACATTAGAAGTCTGATACTCCGATAAGCAAGTTGGGAGGAATGGTGAAAAATATTAAAGATGGAAAGTATAAAGATATATTAGCTGAGGGAATTTGGTCGAAGATGACGACAAAATTCTCTATTCTTTTGTGGAGGGTGAAATGAGATCACCTAAACACGTCCAAGAAGTTAAGAAGTTGGAAAGTGCAAGTATCTACTGCTTGGTCGTTATGCAATCTAAAAGATAAATCGATGAGTCATCTTTTTTCAACTGTTCTTATTCTAGATTTCTTTTAATTTCGTTGGCTGAGCACATGAACTCATCTTCTGAAAAATAATTAATATTCTAGTTCAAAGGCTGCGTAAAAAATTATGCACCACTCTCCCCCTTGGGAGTTACTATGGAATGATGTTGGGTGTTTGTCGTGACATATATGAACGGAAAGAAATAAAAGATACAGACAATACGTTAATAGGCCTCCTGAGATAGTCCTTAAAAAGGTCATTAAAGACATCAGTCTCTTCTTTGATTCAATATATTATAAAAAAAAGTTATTGTCGTACTTTAAAAACATTTATGATGAAAATATGAGAAACCAACCTCCTGAGAAGACGAGAGGCTGAGACAACGTATCTAATTAATGTATAACTAAACTACATAATTAAGTCAATGAATTATTTTTTATTTTTGTTTTTATTTATATACCACTCTATGTGAATTAGAAATTAAGCATTGTCTTTATTTTTTTAATGAAATTTTAATTGATATATAACTTATAGAAGTCACCCATCTTAATTATTTAACTAATTTCTGTTTGTTTCGATTTTGATTTTGGATATAAGAATTAAAAAAGAGAATATTTAATCCTATAAGGCTATATATATTATATTCCTATAACTATATCTATAAGTATTAATAAGATATTGGGATATTTAAGTATTTAGATAGTTGGATTTTGTGAGAATGTGATTGGCTGCATGCGCATGGGTAATAATGTAATATATTAGGATATCAATTATTTTACCATCAATCTGATTTAAGATTTGGATAGTATGGGTTAAAATTAATGGTAAGGGAGGGCTAGATCCGAGGTCCTAAAGACTACAACTATTGACCCACCTACCCGGTCGGTCACCTGGCAGTCTCGCACATTTTATATTTTGATATTATCCAATTATCCCATTCATTCTACAGTCTACACACAAATAAACAAGGGATCCCAATAAACAATCAATAAAAAAGACTGACGGTTGCTTAAAAAAAAAAAAAAAAAAAAAGAAAAGAAAAAAAAGACCGACTGGGTCAGTCTCAAATCACCCAACAATCACTCGTACTATTTATCCCAAGTTTGTTGTTCCGACTGTTTTTTATTTTAGGGAGGGAGAAACAGAAACGGTAATGTTCCAGTGTTCGTGTAAACAAGGATAGGAGAGGAATAAGGAGAATCAAAAACCCTAATCCTACAATCATCGAACGATCAGAAAACATCGAGGCATGGTGTTTAAGGGGAGATTCTTTTCGTCGTCCAAGAAATCTTCCGATTCCGATGACAGTCCGAGAACACCGACCACACTTAACTCCCCCAACAAATCCGAAAAAAAGAAGGTCAAATCCGATCCCACTGCCGGGCCTAGCAGCAGTGGAACTGGACGCCAGACACTTCTTAAGGATGCCACCCGACAACAGCAGCAGAAAAAAGACAAAGGAAAGGGTTTGATGTTTGGAAAGTATAAGAATAAGGACAAGGAAAAGGACACCTCTTCTCCTTCTACGCCTAAGAAGAAGGATGCATCACTGGGAGGAGGATCGCTGTCACCGATTATGGCGTCTTCTCTCGGGTTAAATCGAATCAAAACAAGATCTGGACCCTTGCCGACGGAGAGGAGTGACAGAGGCTCGAGTTTGGGGCCAAGCAAACTTGCCAGAGGGGCTCTGGATCAATGCTCAACTTCTTCGTCTGCACTTGGGAATTCGGTCAGTGGTAGAGGAACGACAGGGAAGAAGAAGCTGTCTGGGTCTCTTCAGAAAGTTCCGGAGATGCATACTACTTTGTGGTCGGACACTGATAGTAATCCAATCAAGCCTTGGGGACTTTCTTCCAGTGGAAACTTCAAATCTTTTCCGATTGGTATGCGCCGTTTGTTTTAATAATATTTTACATCCTTAAAACGACAATTCATTATTTTCTAGTCTTTTTTCCATCCATTTTCATTCCTTCCAAAATTCACAATCAAACTTACTTCGGCTAACACTCTGCATTTAATATAGACTTCCTAGGTAAGCACCAAACGAGGAAATGTCTTAAAAGGACGATTTTGATTCATGCCTAGTCATCTTTAAGGGATTGCTGCTCAACCTTTTCACTCTTAGTTTTACTCACTATTTTGGTAGTTTTTGGACTTAGGATTTTGTACCACTTTCACAACTATGGAAACTGTTTGGCATTCCCACCTAACACTGAGATTAACACTAGTTTTCTTTAAATATAAAATAAAATTCGTTATTCGAGAATAATGACACAATTACATGTTTTAATCAATCTCCGGCATGGTAGACTTTCAAGCATCAGTACAGCAATCTCAATGGTCATTTCAAGTTGAAATTTGAAAATACAAAAATAAAACATTGACTGCCTCACACTGCCAACAAGCCATGAATCCGTGCTTTTTCTATACATTTACATTATATATTTATATCATTATATGCCTAATACAAAGGGTCTCCGTGTTAGGAACCTACACACTATTGCCTTGGCTATCCCAATCAAGAAGGCAACTACAATATGGGGAAAACAATCAATCCTAGCTGAATGGATGCAGTTAAAATATGTAAAAGGGAGAGACATACGAACTATCACAATAAGACCCACTATAGACTCTGTCCAATGGAAGGAAATAATGGGTTTTAAAACCTTATCTCACAATACTTAGATTAGATTGTAGGGATGGGAACTCAATTAATTGGAAAATAGGTAATGGAAAACAACACCTGGGGGGGCGTCATAGAAGCCCTTAGGCATAAATCTCCTAAAAACATAATTGCAAAAGGCATTTGGGCTCATATGTCAACAGAATTTTCAATCATCCTATGGAGAATTAAAAACAGACAACTTAAAACCTTAGAAATGCTTAATGCTTGGGGTGTACCCATTCAACCAACATGCCTCCTCTGTGGACATGAAGTTGAAACTTGAAACCATCAGTCACCTTTTCTTCAATTGTACCGACACCAGAAAACTTCTCATAAACCTCGCAAAATTCTTCAATCAGGCCATATGGAAATTTTCAAATTTCCCACCACCAACACTTACAAACTCAGACATTAGAATAGGGGATATTATCGAAGCTTGTCAAAAGATGACACATCAATCACCTCCATGCAGCCTACATTGGAATACAATTGGAAGCCTCACTTGGCATATCTGGTTCGAAAGGAACATAATGCTACGTCAACACACTCTCAGACCCCCAGAGATAGTATTCCAGGAAATCATCAAGGACTCCAGCCTCTCTTTCAGATCTGAAAACTTTAAGAAAGATTGTGGTTCACAAATGGAGAAGACTACTATGCAGGTTTGGGAGACAGACAAACCTCATGAGGTTTTGCTCTTAGTTACTGGATCACTAAGAGCACAAGCCACATAGGAGTACCATCACATTTTATTTCTGGAAAAGCGCTCCTCCATGAGAGCTTTAGAGCTTTAGCGTGCTTAATATGGCGTTTTTAAATCTATGGTCTAAACCCATTTCCTTAGACAATGTTGCCATCTTGGTCTAACATTAAAATGAGAAGTTAAAATTCCAATGGTATTTCGTTGTGCTCCTATCACTCTGTATCTAACTTGAATTTATGCTTACACGATGTTCTTTTGGCTCTTATAGGGTCGAATGGGTGATTTAACGTGTTTATTAAATGCACATAAGTTTATTCAGTATAATCCTTGCAAGAGGGATACTTTAGCTTCATTTTCTTTTGAGGAAAAGATAAATTTAGTTAACTGTTTGATTTGAAATGATGTGAGTTCTTTTCGAGGTAGTATGGGCTGTGGAGTAAAATGCTTGTATGAATGTTTAGTTATTGATTTTAAAATAAAACATATTTTTATCAGTTTAGTTTTCACAATGCCTTTTTAGTGACTCCCCATTCTCATTCTCATCTCCTTTAAAATGTTCCTGCTTAGGGCAAAGTAGTTCTTCACGGAACCAGTCTGCGAGGCAGATTGATGCACGGATTCTTGAGGCTGAGGTTTTTCTTTACTTTATTGTTTGAATAAATATTTTTGATGGCCTTTTATACTTCTTTGTTTTGAACTATTTTTTGAACTAAACTCTAAAGCCCAAGTTATGAAAATCTCTCTGCCTTTTATAGTCTCCCTTTGATGCTTACGGAACTCCAAAGGAATCAGAATCACCTCGTTTCAAAGCCATAATGCAGGTTACAAATGCTCCTCAAAAAAGGTTTCCTGCTGACATCAAAAGTTTTTCACATGAGTTGAATTCAAAAGGTGTACGACCATATCCATTCTGGAAGCCTAGAGGCAAAAGTAATTTAAAGGTGAAAATACCTTGACTTCTCTTAATTCAATTTTACAATTGTTGTGCTTATAGCCTTTTTTCACCTCGCTATATAAATAATATAAATATATAATTATTATGATTCTTCATATTTTTCTTACAGGAGGTATTAAAATTAATCCATGTGAAATTTGAAAAAGCTAAGGAGGAGGTGAACTCAGATCTAGCTACTTTTGCCGGGGAGTTGGTTGATATTATGGAAAATAATGCTGAAGCTCACCCTGACTGGAAGGAAATTTTAGAAGATCTGTTGTTATTGGCTCAGAGCTGTGTTAATACTTCACCAGGAGACTTTTGGCTCCAGTGTGAGGGAATCGTTCAGGAATTGGATGACCAGCGTCAGGAACTGCAAACGGGTGTTCTAAAAAAACTTCACACACGAATGCTTTTTATTCTCACTAGGTGTACACGTTTGCTTCAGTTTCACAAGGAAAGTGTGTTTGCTGATGATGAGATTGGTGTCGAGAATTTAGCATCCAGCATCACACACTTTTCAGAAAAGAAAGTTTCAGAGGCAGTTTGGGATGAGAAAAGTACAAAAGCTGGGAAGAAACCTGCTGAGACAGCATCTGCAAGAAAATCATATAGTCAAGAGCATGGAATTACGAGTTGGAGAAAAAGTCATGAGATTTGCCCTCCTAATTTCTTTCCAACATCTGATGTGGATATTGTAAACAATCCAACTTCTTCTTCAAACAAGCCTTTACCGTCTCCCACTGTAAAAAGTCAAAGAGAAATACCCCCAACTCAAAGTGCGTCTTCTGGTATCAAAGTTGAGTCTTCTCAAATAGAAAAGAAGCAAACACGGGAAAGTATTAATTTGCTGGATCTTGAAACTGCAATTCCACCTGAATTACCTACTTGCAAAGATGTACATTCATCTGTTCCTCCCAAACACGAGCATAAAAATTCTTGGGGTTATTGGGGAGATCAACAAGCTTTTAATGATGAGGAAGCTATAATGTGTCGCATATGTGAGGAAAATGTTCCAACTTCTCATGTCGAGAACCACCTGAAAGTATGCACTATAGCTGATAGATGTGATAAGAAAGGTTTAAGTGTTAATGAACGGCTTATAAGAATTGCTGAAACATTGGAGAAGATGGTAGAATTATGTGTTCAGACAGACCCACAAAATTCAGCAGGAAGCCCAGATGTTGTAAGGGCAAATTTAATCACTGAAGAATATGATATTCCTTCTCCAAAACTTGGTGAGTGGTCACGGCCAGGATCTGCTGACATGCTTGATTGTTTCCAAGAGGTTGATAATATACTTTACATGGATGACTTAAAAGGTTTCTCTACAATAACTTGTAAGACACGTCTTGGTCAAAAATCTGATCATGGAATGGCATCATCATCTGCCGGAAGTATGACTCCTAGATCTCCTTTATTAACCCCGAAAACCAGCCATATAGACGCACTTTTAGCAGGGAAATATGCATATGAAGGTGAAGATCTTCCACAGGTAGGTCACACTGATCTTTATCTTATTTATGCTTATTTTTGTATTTTCTTTTGCTCAGTTTAAGACTTATATTTTATCATTTTAGATAAATGAATGTAGGTGATCGGTAACCCTCAAAAGTAAATTCATTATGTTTGCTTTCTCAAATCAAGTCATCAAAAGATCAACTCTACTTTTTTTTAAAGCAATTAAATTTCATTATAACAATAAAGATCACATACACATTAGAGAACATAATAAATAAATAAATAAATAAATAAATAAAAGAAGTAAAACATGAGATGAGTCAAAGGCCCATCGACTCTCTCCAATATAGTAACTAGGCTCTCTCCAATATAGTAACTAGGCAGTAGGCACGCTGCCTCAAGAGGTTGGTTTTTCATATTTCTATAGTTGATGTCTCCAAGTGGTGACACCAACTCCTCTTGTGACACTCCGGTCCAAAGGCGAGACTGAATGACTGATATCTTTAATTAACTACTTCAGTTGTGAACCTTTTGTTTCTCTCTGTCCAGATATACCATGACAAACACCCAATGACATTCCAAAGTAGTCCGCAAGGGGGAGAGTGATGTGTGAATTTTTATACAGCCTCGGTAGGATTCCCCAATCTTATATTTGGACCTGTTTGGGTAAGAATTGAGATATTTGGGGAGGCTTTGGCTATTGTGTGTAAGTTTCTAACTCCTAGTCCATCTTCCTCCTTGGGGAGGGTCATGAGGGACCATGGTATCCCTTTCCTCCCATCCCATATAAATTGATATGCCAATTTCTCAATTTTTTTATGGACAGGAGAGGGCAGTGAAATTCCTTGGGCCCAGTAGGTGTATTTCCCAACTAGTATCCAATTGACTAGCTGAATTCTTCCACCATAAGAAAGACATTTGCCACTCCATAAGTTTCCAGCATTGGTTGTAAGATTTTTTCCCCAGTAATAGGCAGATTTAAATAGAAGATTGGAAGTTTGGCGGTTGGGAATCCTAAGATTTGATGGAGCTCTAGTGAGTCCTCATAGATTTTGGAGAAGACTATAGAGCTTTTCTGCACATTGATCATTAAGCTTGAGAAGATGTCCAATACATTCTTGATTGAATTTAGGGATTTAGGATTTGCTTTAGAGAACATGAGTAGGTCATTAACATACATTAGGTGGGATACAGAAGGAGCCCCATTTACTATGTAGTGGTCAAATCTTTTCTCCCTTACTTCCCTCTCAATAAGCCTACTGAGTATTTTTTTTGAGCCTCAAAGTACTGGGATAAGAGTGATTCTATTTTGGTAAAATAGATCCAGGATAGGTATATTAAAGGAAAGACGCTTAATGATATTCAAATCAGGCTTACAGTGGATTCGCATTTCTGGAAAGCTTTTATCTCAGAAAGAAGTCTAGTGGATAAATGTTTGGATTGTAGAGCCAATAGTACGATTGTGTGAAAATCTGGTACTCCGATAAGCAAGTTGGGGAGAATGGTGGAAAGTATTAGAAATAAAAAGCATAAAGACTTATTATTATTAGCCAAGGGAATTTATTCGAAGATGCCGACAAAATTCTCTATTCTCTTGTGAAAGGTGAAATGGGATCACATAAACACGTTCAGGAAGTTAAGAAGTTGGAAAGTGCAAGTACCTCCTGCTTTTTTTTTGAAACAATTAAATTTCATTAAAATAAGGCTAATGCCAAGTTTACAAAAAATAGAGTATAGAAATAGAAACAAAAGTAAAAAGAAATTAGCAAAAAGCTCATTGACTCTCTCCCATTAGCTATGTAGTCTAGTTATATAGTAACTGGATACGCTGCCTTAGGAGGTTGGTCTCCCATACTTCTATCATAGATGTCTCCAAAGGGTGACAACAACTCTTCTTGTAATACACTGAATCAAAGGAGAGAATGATGTTTTTAATGACCTTCTTAAGGACTACCTCAGGAGGCCTACTAATGTGCGGTCTATATCTTTTATTTTTTTCTGTCCATATATGCCACGACAAGCACCCAATAACATTCCATATCAGCCCCCAAGGGAGAGAGTGACGCGTAATCTTTTGTGCTGCCTCCGTCAGATCCTCCAATCTAATATCTGAACTGGATTGGGTGGGAACTGGAATATTTATTATTTTCCAGAAAGCGAAATCCAAGTGTTCCGCCAACGGAAATAAGAGAGATCTGGAATAAGAACAGTTAAAGAAAAGACGACTCCTAGTTTCATCTTCCAGATTTGCATAACAAACAAACAGGAGGCACTTGCATTCTCCAACTCCTCAGCTTCTTGAATGTGTTTAGGTGATCCCATTTCACCCTCCACAAGAGAATAGAGAATTTTGTCGGCATCTTCGACCAAATTTCCTCAGCTAATATATCTTTATGCTTTCTATCTCTAATACTTTCCACTATTCCCCCCAACTTACTTATCGGAGCACCAGATCTCCACACAATCGTACTATTGGCCCTACAATCCAAACATTTACCCACTATGCTTCTTTCTGAAACAAAAGCTTTCCAAAAATGCGAATCCACAGTAGACCTGATTTGTATATCATTAAGTGCCACAGTATAAGCAAGTACCTCCTGTTTGCTTATTATGCAATTTGGAAGATGAATCTAAAAGTCATCTCTTCTTTAACTGTTCTTATTCCAGATCTCTCTTAATTATGTTGGCTGAGCATCTGAATTTCATCTTCTGGAGAATAATGAATATTCCAGTTCCCACCCAATCCAGTCCAGATATTAGACTAGGGGATCTTACGGAGGCTGTGCAAAAGTTACACACCACTCTCCCCCTTGGGGGCTACTATGGAATGTTATTAGGTGTTTGTCGTGACTCGTGACATATATGGACAGAAAGAAATAAAAGATACAGACAACACGTTAGTAGGTCTTCTGAGGTAGTCTTTAAGGAGGTCATTAAAGACATCAGTCTCTCCTTTGATCTGGAGTGTTACAAGAAGAGTTGTTGTCACCCTTTGGAGACATTTATGATGGAAGTATGGAAGACCAACCTCCTGAGGCAACGTATCTAATACTATATAACTAGACTGCATAGCTTATGGGAAAGAGTCAATGGGCTGCTTTCTCATTTCTTTTTACTTCTGTTTTTATTTCTATACTCTATGTAATTTGGGCATTCCCCTTATTATAATGAAATTTAATTGCTTTCAAAAACAACAAAAATTTACTGAGGACATCCATGATCGTATCAAAGAAGATGGGTGATAGGGGGTCCCCTTGCCTAATGCCTCTATTGTTCTTAAAGGGATGGGGGTACCTTCTACTAGAACTGAAAATGAGGCAGATGCTATGGCATTCCATATGATTTTACAGAATTGCTCTGAGAAGTCATATGCTCTAAGAGTAGAAATTAGTGCTTCCCATCTTACAGTATCAAATGCTTTTCTCAAGTCATTGTTGACACAACACTTTCTGGGGAGTCCTTTTCCTACAGAATCTGTAAACCATCTCATTTGCTAGCATGGTATTATCCGAAATATTCCTATCTTGGATAAACACAATTTGGTTCGGGGATATTAA
The DNA here is from genome assembly GCA_001185155.1 of Zostera marina. NCBI lineage: Eukaryota > Viridiplantae > Streptophyta > Magnoliopsida > Alismatales > Zosteraceae > Zostera > Zostera marina. The sequence continues at coordinate 756,445 of LFYR01001054.1, read as the reverse complement.
TTCACTAGATACCTTAGCTAGTCTATCTACTAGTATTTTTGTGAGGAGTTTGTAGATTAGGTTGACACAAGAGATGGGTCTAAAGTCTCCTAACTCTAAGGCTGTTGAAATTTTGGGGATGAGGGTAATGAAAGTGTGGTTAGCAGCCTTCAGTATAGGCTTCCCTTTGAAAAACTGCTTGACCACAGTCTTGGTTTCAGGCCATAGTTTTTTGAAAAATTCAGAGGTAAAGCCATCTGGCCCAGGGGATTTCCCACTCTGGAAGGAGAATAAAGTGGACTTAACCTCATCCTCCAATGATTGATGTGTAAGCCATGAGTTCATCATAGGAGAGACAGTTCTTGGAAAAATGACTGGGAAGCCAGGGAGGGGTGCTGAAATGTGCTATCCATGGTAAGGTGATTGGGAAATTGTTGATCTGCTGAATCTCTGTCCAGAAAGCTCTCCTATTTTCTCTCAGATTCTTCCCATAAATGGCAGTGACTTGCATTTTATATCTACCCGAATTTCTGAGGGAGGTGTGGATGAATTGTTGATGGGGCTTGAAATTTTCATTTGTCCATAATCCTCTTTTTCAGAAGATCCAGAGAGCTAGGTTCTGGGTGGTTCTCATTCTCATTGTTTAGAGAGTCCCGAGACTCTCTGAAAAAATCTCTAATACCTTGAGCATTTCAAGGCTTGATTTTGGTCTCAGGGAGAGCGAAAAAATCTATTGAGTTTTTTTAATATAATTTCCATGATTTCTAATTGCGTGGCAGGGGAATTGAGCTCCCTAACATCCAGCACAGGAAAGCCATAGGAGGGAAGCTTTCCTGTGTGTGAGGAGTTAGGTGTCTAAATTTGGCTTCGTGTGGGGGATCCCACACCAGAATCTTTTAACTTTTTAGTTTTTACTGCATTCATAGAGTCGATCATTAATATTCTTCTTTTTAAGCATTTGATTCACATTCCACCTATTTTTCAACAAAACCTATATTTCTTAAAAGAAGCTTTTTATTCTTTGCAGATTATAGAGCTTGCCGATATCGCTCGATGCGTAGCAACTGCATCAATAGATGAAGATCATTCTTTAAATTATTTAGTGTCATGTCTTGAAGATTTACAAGAAGTTATCGATCGTAAGAAGCTAGAGGCACTCACTGTACAGACATTTGGAGCACGTATTGAGAAGCTTCATCGGTAATCACTGAATCCTTATCTTTGAACTCTTGATCCCCTATTTCTAGATAGGTTTTTAATTTTAATTCCAGACATAATAGCAAGAGGGTATGTTTTTTTTACTGCTATGCACTCATTTTTATTTTTATTATACTTTGCGAATTTTCAGGGAAAAGTATATGCATCTTTGTGACATGGGTGAAGTTGAAAAAGTAGACGTGACAAGTGCTGTATTTGATGAAGAAGAAGATGTGGTTCGCAGCTTGCGAACAAGCCCTGTACACTCTTCTGTGAGGGACCGCACATCTATTGACGATTTTGAGATCATAAAGCCAATAAGTCGTGGGGCATTTGGCCGTGTTTTCTTGGCCAAGAAAAGAACAACAGGAGATCTCTTTGCCATAAAGGTATCATTATTTTTTTGTAATTCCTTATTTTATTATGTTTTATTGCTAGATTAAAGATACCATTATTCTGTGTTATAAATGTTCAGGCATTCAGCTTATTATTAGATACAGTAAACAAATGATTTGAAAGTATTTAAGATCATTATATTAGGTCTGAACAGATCAAGTGGTTGATCTTTCTAGACTGAAGAAGAAATGAGAAGAAAAGGGATTGCCATAACGACTTATGTAGTTTGGCAATGCCAAATCCATGGGGTGTGTTCATGAGATGGTTCTTCACTTTGATATAATCATTTTACAAGATATAATATTATGTATTTTGGTTATTAGAGTTAGCTAAGCAATAATGATCCTAGGCTCTTAGATGCAAAGGACAAATACCCAAGCCCTCTACTTAGTCATGTGACAACTTAATGTATGGTTGGTAACTTTAGGTCTAAGGAAGTGGTTTCTGAAGAGGTGATCATGGATTGTAAGATCTTTTATGAGATTTAAGGCAAAGTCCCCTGGTATAGGCTAAACGGAAGCAATTGCTATGAGTCTGTGGCAGCTCTAGTTATTTTCTATTCATCACATTTTATACTACTGTTTATTTTTTGTTTCTGTTATCCTCAAGGACTTGGCTGCTCCTGAGTAGTGCAGTCTCGTAAGGGGTTTTTATTTTTTGTTCATATATGTAAGTTGGGCAAGGCCCTTTTTATTTCTGATGAAATTACAACTTCATCAAAAAAAAACTTAATGTAAGGTAGAAGAGTAACCTTCTCTACTAAACGGTCTACGCATACATGATATATCTCCTGAGTCACCAATCACCATCACTTATATCACCAACAACAGAATATATTATGATGTGGGTTAGACACTTAGACGTGGAGACCTAACATTGTTTGCTACATGTTGTATTCTCTTATATATAAGAAGGGATCATTCCTATGTAATCCACCAGTCTTGTATTAACTATCAATCAACAATCCTCTTTGTCCTTTGTTTCTTGTTGGACACAATATTTTAAAAAAGCTTTATACACAGGTTCTCAGGAAAGCTGATATGATCCGCAAAAATGCCGTTGAGAGTATCTTGGCAGAACGTGATATTCTAATTTCAGTTCGAAATCCTTTTGTGGTGAGTGATATTATGATAATGCCATATCACTTGATCAATGTTAAAAATTATTATCTTATATGCAATCAGGTTCGTTTTTTCTTTTCTTTTACTTCCCGGGAAAATCTATATCTTGTAATGGAGTACTTGAATGGAGGGGATCTTTATTCTCTGCTGAGAAATCTTGGTGCTTTGGATGAAGAGATTGCACGCATATATATAGCAGAAGTTGTAAGACCATCCATTCTTGAAAAATTTGATTTTTGTGGATGTTAATAGTTTTATTATTATTAAGGCAACATGTTTTACAGGTCCTTGCTTTGGAATATCTACATTCTCTTCGTGTGGTACATCGAGATTTGAAGCCTGATAACTTGCTCATTGCACATGATGGTCATATCAAGGTTAAATTAAAAAAAATCGTAGCGTGTTAATTTACCATCTGCAAAAAATATTGTATGGGGCGACTTCACAGTTTTCCTTTAGCCATTTCGTTATTTTAACCAATTAAATTCACCGAAGAAATTGTTATAATATTCATGATAAGGAACTTACATTACCTTATCATTATCAGTTTGAATCATTGTGATGTTAAAAATATTTAAATTGTTGGTTAAGGAATAAGGATTATACTCTCTTGAACAGTCGACTTTTGACGTGATTGGAAGATGAAGAGTCATGAGCTCCTGTCCTCTGGTCATCTTTTCTGGTGAAGTCTCTTCTCACCGGAAATCTTCACTTCTCATAATATAACTCAGCTTGCCTGAGTATACTCACCTGAACTTCCTCCACCAAACCTTTTAGTGAGCACTCCATATCATTAGGATCCATCATCACTGTGTGTACCTGAGCGATCCATTCTAGCTACTTCTTATAGAAAACTTGACATCCATACATTACCGGAGAAGAGAACTGAGATCCTGTCAGTGACAGTTATCCCAATTAATACCTTCCAGTTTTGGAGGGATCCTCAATTCATTAGGGTGGAGGGTTGGTGTGAGAGTACACTGGCTAATCAGAGCTCTGTTGTAGACCCTTCTAGCAAATCATACTATATTACTATCATAATATGCCCATCTCATTTGAGAAAGTCACACTCCCCAACTTGTCTGTTTGTTTAATCCTAGTAGAAATGTGGAGGAATGGCAGATTGAGATCAAAGCCGTCAACTCTTGGGAACCTTACATCCTAAGGCAGTAACTCGCAACTCTATTATGCTGTAGGAAAGTCTGTATCGGATCAAGATGGGTGACTTCTGTCATATCTAATTATATATTGCGCTCAGGGTTTTAATCCTTTCATATATAATAGAAAAAACTATTCCCCTCAATACATTGTTATGTACTTCTGTTCCTGATTCAATGACTTTCAATTAACAGTTGACAGATTTTGGGCTTTCAAAAGTTGGCCTTATCAATAGCACTGATGAATTATCTGGTCCAGCAGCTAGTGGGACACCACTTATGGGAGAAGATGAACCACAGTTACCTCTTTCAGAGGATCAACGTGAACGTCGTAAGAAGCGTTCTGCTGTGGGCACACCTGATTATCTTGCTCCAGAAATCCTCTTAGGAACAGGACATGGTGTGCATAATTTCTTTTAATTTGTCTGAAATTGTTATTTTTCTGCTTATTGTTTGGCTATTATTTTGTGATAATTTCATGGGTTGAAATCATGTAACGATGTATTTTTCTTTTTGCAGGTGCCAGTGCAGATTGGTGGTCTGTCGGAGTGATTCTTTTTGAGCTCATTGTCGGAATTCCACCTTTTAATGATGAAAATCCTCAGGTTTGAGTTTTAAGTGTTAGTGTTACATGTGAATTGATTGCACACATTTCTTCGATTTGTACATTTATCAGTTATTTTAGAATTGGTTTCTGTTAGTGATAAGCTTTCTACTTTCCTTATCTGTATCAGTTGTTTTATATCTGGAATTATAAGCTTTCTTTTTTTTGTTATTCTTAAAGTGTATTCCATCTTATTTAAGCACTAAGAGAATTAGTTGGTAACAAGACCTCTGATAGGTTGAGTAGATAAATTGGTATTATTATCACCCACATTCAAGAGTCAAGACATTCAATCAATTCACTTCCTTAGTCAGCTACTTCTCTGACTAAAACATTATTGAAATCATCGGCCTCTACGTCTATAGAACACTAGAAATTTCCTCTTTAATGCTCTCAAGGTTCCAGATGCGCCTCTGCGCGATGCGCCACCACCTGGAGCATTTGAGCATATGCGCGCAGATGCGCCAGTGGCATTTTCGTAAATATATATAAAACTAAAGGAAATTCATATTTTTTTTATATATCTAAAGTCTAAACTATATCAATTAAATTTTTTAGTTAAAAATATTTTGGATAGAAAAATTATTATAATACATATATTTATTAATTATTATAACACCCTATAATTCATTGTAACACCAAGGTTTAAAAACCGGTTAGGGGTATTTTCGTAATAATATAGCTTTTTAAATGACTAGGGTTTCTTTAAACTTATAAAAGAGAGACTTTTATAAAAAGAAAATAATAAATAACCCATGAGGCTTTTAAAAAATAATAACGTAATGGGCTGGGCTGGGCCTTCTTTAATACATTTATAACATCAAAAATACTCTATAATAATAATTTATTTAACTACACTTTTTTAGTCCCACATCGATAGAATTCAAAAAACACAAAGAAGGTTGGTATATAAATAAAGATTCATTTTATCTTAAAATATTTTTTTTGACCTTTTTTAAATAAAAGCAAAACCCTGTTTTAAGTTATTTAAATAACTTAAAACAGGCCGGATCCTACCCAGATCCGGCTAAGTAGGGTCGCACCTGCGCATATGCGCGCGCACCCGGAACCTTGAATGCTCTCTCTTGGAATCTGTTCAATGTCTTTGATAATTATTTTAAATTTTAATGCTGATTTACCCTCTTAAGCTTCGTTATAAGGATGGAAAGAAGGTTTCCGAGCATCTACCTTGCCATTCATTTGATACATGCGATCTCCATAAATCCATACATGCAAGCTCATTTACCCTATTAATTTTACTTATATCCTATTAATTGTTATTTCAAGTTTTCAACTTAAAAAAGAAGTTATTAACTAAATTCATTTTTATATTTACATAAGTTTGCTTTTAGTGCATCATCAATTCATCATTATAAATTTCCATCACTGATTCGCTTATCACATGATTTTATTTATTTATTACTTTTTTCAGGCAATTTTTGATAACATACTGAATAGGAAGATACCTTGGCCACAGATACCTGGAGAATTAAGTTTTGAAGCTTGTGATTTAATTGACAAGTACTGCTTACATTACTGCTTTTACCTTTTTTTCATTAATTTGTTTCATTCTTCCTCCAATCATTCTTCTATTAACTATGCACCTGTTACTTTTTGAACCTCCTCTTAGTTTTGTTGTGCATATATAAATTAAGAGGAGGTCGTTAAATTTCTTATTTTCCACAAACACTCTATTTTCCTCTATTTTACTGCACCCCATCTTCTACCCTCAGATGTCCACTGACTGGACCACCGTCCAGACCCTCAGATATCCACTTAAACTATCCTAACATGGTCTTTCCCATCTTTTACACCAGGAAAAATCTTCCTTTCATACCAACTCTACTTGTAGGATTACCTTGGAATTGGATGTGTAGTTGCCCGTGATCAGAAAGTGGAAACTCCTTTGGTAGACTCCGACGAGAGGGGCCTCGTCGGAGGTGGTCTTTTGGTGGGTGCAACAGGCGATTACATTTACAGGTAATCGCCTATTTTTGTCATACAGTGGGAGCTGAAAAGTCTAAATTATACGAATCATTAATTAATGTTGGTTGCAATAGTGATAATAGGGAGGTCTCTAACCCCTAGTCTACCTTTAGTCATTGGGAGAATAATTTGGGACCATGGGATCCTTTTTTTCATCCCAAATAAATTTATAGGCCAACTTTCTTACCTTCTCAGCAATTGAGTCAGGAATAGTTATACCTTATGTCCAATAGGTATACTTTTCAGCTATTATCCAACTAACTAATTGTATTTTACCCCCATCATAGTTGAGCCATTTTCCACTCCATCTTGCTGAGTGCCTCAATTAGTTGGATGAGTTTCTAACATTAATTACCCTTTATATGAGATTAGTAATTAATTTGGTAAGATTTGTTTCCTATATCAGAGAAAATAATCTTTTATACCATTGCCAGTACAATAATCTAATATCTTATTCTAGAATGTTGACAATCTAGTCTATGCTTGCTACTTTCATTAATGAAAAAAATTGCCATTTGCAAAAACAGTAAGATATATTTGCCAATCTGTCTAAATAAATTATTGTTGGTGATAGTTTTAAATTTTTAATTCTAGTCTTGAACTTTAATTTCAGGTTATTGAGAGAAGATCCTATTCAAAGGCTTGGAGCAAAAGGAGCAGCCGAGGTATTCTATTTTATGTTTTTTGGTAAAATACTGTAATATTGGTAGTGATTCATTTTTTTCAAGTAGTTGATTTGATTAAGAAACTAAAAGTGGTTATTCATTGCATATTCCATTTATTCTATAATTATTCTCTCCAGGTGAAAAGACATTTATTTTTCAAAGATATAAATTGGGATACTCTAGCCAGGCAGAAGGTGGTTTAACAAATTTTGTTCAGTTTGATTAGAATTTTGCTGTGAAACATATTCTGATTGGATTACCATTATTTTTGCAGGCTGCATTTGTCCCCTCATCAGATAGCGCACTTGATACAAGCTACTTCAATAGTCGTTACTCTTGGAACCCTTCTGACGAGCGTATTAACGAAGCTAATGAATATCAGGATTCAAGCACTGACGACAGTATGAGTAACGGGAGTTGCGTCAGCAACCATAATGAAGAACCGGTATCTACCTATTTGACAAATCATTTCATGAAACTCGTTGACTGCTTTTACTATATTATTTAACCTAATGGAATTTATTACAAACAGGGTGAGCATGATAATCTTTCTGAATTTGACGAATCTGGCTCAACTGTAAACTACTCCTTCAGTAATTTTTCTTTTAAGGTATGTATGCTTAATCAGAAAAATAATTAATAGCCATGGATTATATCAGCATATGATAACCTTGTATATTTTTATGTTAGAATTTATCACAACTGGCGGCAATCAACTATGATCTGCTTAGTAAAGGGTGGAGGGAAGGGTCTGCACCAAATAACTAAAGAGGCTCTCTTTGGGATGCAGTTTTTTGCCTTCATATGCATTTCTTTTATATTAATCATGTATAGGATGTAAATGTAAGTGAATCACACACTTGTCAATTGTCTTGTATTACTATTTACGTGATTTCCATTTTTTGTAGCAGGATGTAAGAACAACACAATAGCATTGGTACCTGAGGCGTGGTGCATCTCCATCAGGGGGTGGGCAAAAGGAGAGCTCTTTTTCAAGAGCCTTAGTTGAGTAGAATGACGATAATTGAGTTTTAACAACGGTTCCCAGCCTTCGGACAGATTGACAAACACATTCCATTCTGACTTGTTGGCTGGATGATGATATGATTTGCAGGATTTCAATTTGCATTGTATTTTTTGTAAATCATTTGGTATTAATGTTGAAGCTCGTCAATCCGGCATTAAATTGAAGAATTATGACATGGAAAGGGAGAGTCTTAGTTGAGTAGAATGGGGGAATAGATTGACGACATGCACTGATTGCGAATAGATTGACCATTGTCAGGATGGGTAGATGATATAATTTGTAGAATTTCAATCCAAATAACATTTTGTTTATCATTGCAATTTTTGTTGAATCTCACCAACATTTATGTATTAAAATGCGAATACCCAAATCAGGATATCTTTGCCAACCAGCACATTCAAGTTCTTTAAATAATTCAGAACATAATTAAATTCCAACATTATTACAGGTTTTTATATGCATCAGCCATGTTGTACACATGCTCCATTTCCATTTTTATGGGAAATTGGTCTAACCTGATTGCCTAATAAATCAGCTATGTGCACTGCACATGAAAGCTTTGCCAAAATCAGAGTGAGTGCCTCTCATAAATAACAAACTCCACGTCCCGTGCTGCTGGCTCCACTACTGACTGGGTCGTGAGACTCTTTAAATAAAGAGTTGAATTTCCAATTCGTTTTCAGTTCTCGCTTAATTACGATCTTCCTACTATGAACCAGGTATCTCTCTGTCTTCTCCTTCTATCGATGGATTTCTGATCTGACCTCGATCGCTGGATTCCGACGTCTTCTCCTTTTCAGGCTTCCCCACAGATTGTCGAGCTTCGATTCGTCAGTTAAATCTCCAATACGTGACGAAGAGACTTCTGGAATCTTCATTTTCCTCTTCGACTTGGTGAGCATTTCTTTCATTGCCTGCGTTCTTCCGATTTTACAATTTGTCGGACATTACTTAATTTGGGGGACGAAGGAAAAGAGAGAGATTTCATTTTACCTAATTATTAGGTCTGTTGCGATTAAACTCTTACGTTTTTAGATCTGGATAATTAATCGATAGCTTAAGGTTAGGGTTAGGGTCAGTATCTAGAAGGTTACTAGCTATCACCATAAAATATTTTAGAAGGTTTTCTAAAAAATATCTAGCAGCTTCAATACTAACCAAAAATGGACGATTATCTTCTCCTTAAAAAAGCATTGGAGAATGTAACCGCCCACAATCGTTAATTACAAGATTAACTGATTGTGGTTAATTACAATTATGACCGATTACTATTATTTATCATTGATTGCTCCAGTTAGGTAGTTCTTAAATAATGAATTGCTTGTTTTGAATATTTGCAAAGACGAAAAGAAAACATATATATATACGGCGCCGTGGAATCATTCCAAATCAGGGAGTGCCGTGGAATCATTCCAAATCAGGAACTGGAGTCCTAAAACAGGACAGTCATTGATCACTCTCCGTCTCCTCCCAAATCTGGAATCGAGTTCCGGTGAACTCGAAATTAGGAACTGGAGATCGTTCACCGGAGATCGACGAGTCCGCGGAATCGCAGTTCCATTCTGGAATCTTCTCCAAATCTATCGCCAGTTCCATTCTCGAATTCCGTGGACATCTTCTTCAAATCTGGAATGAGAGTCTGATGTAGCCTGTCTGGAAGGTCTCGGAACTCCGAAATGAAGTCGGCGGTGGCGTTATCTTCCAGCTCTATCGCCGTCACTGTCGGCGGTCTCGAAATTGGACGGCTGAATCGAACATTCAGTAGATCCACCGTCGTTGTTCCTGACGACTTTCGGTGTCCTATTTCCGCGACGTTTCTAGTTAAGAAACTTTCCTCCACCACTTCCATCGAAGCTTCCGACCGGATTGTGCACGAACTCCTGCAGCTCTCGAAGATAGGATCCGAGAACAGAGCTTCCATCGCGGAGGCTGGAGGTATTCCTTTGCTATTCCCATTCTTGAAATCGAGTGATCCGAGTCTTCAAGTGAACGCGATCGAGGCTATACTTCATCTTTCCGCATCGGACAGCAACAAGAAGACCATTCTGAGGTACGAGGGTAGTTTAGACAGCATCATTGCTGTGGTGACGACAGGCGCTACGTGGAAAGCCAGGGAGAACGCCTAGATCGGAGACGGGTTTGGGATTGTCACTGCCGCCACACTAGCTGCGAACTGAAGCTGAAGCCACCACCACCACCACCTGAAGCTAAAGCCACCACCACCATCGCCATCCCCTGAAGCTGAATCCACCACTACCATCGCCACCACCAAAATCTGTCATCCGACGGAGAAGGAATAGTGGTTTATTTATAGGTTTTTTTATGTTTTAGGTTTTTTTATGTTTTAGGTTTTTTTATATTTTTTCCCCATTAGAAATAAATAATTATATATATACAGTGTGGATCAGAAACGGGCCGCATCATACGGCCGGCCGTCTCTGATCCTCAGTGTATATATATATGGCTGTATCTTGATAAAAAAAACTATATCAGTGTGCACTTTGCAGATCACTAGACAAGTAGACAAACTTCTCTTTTTCCACAATTGTGTTTAATATATAATCAAGAGGTCGATAAGAAATGAATGGGTGAGATCATCGATGTATCTAATCACTATTTCATTAAAAATCACACAGGTATTCCATCATTCAAGCCATCACAACTCAACCAGAGACTTTACAATAGGGTACATAATACCCATATATCCTATGACATCCAATACCCAAATACTCAATGCAGTGGTTTCAGTTTTCTGCAGCAACATCAGCCTCTTCTTTACATCAAACAACAGATGGTTCGGATGCTCAAATAATGTGAATAAACGGTCGTTCGTTGCATCGATCGTCGGTAGAGGTCATCAGGACTCCAACTATAACTCCCTGCTGATACAGAAGTTCGAGCCGCCTGTATTCGTCCAACAAAAATCGCTTCATTCTCAAAGGGATTCTAAAGATATCGATGAAGGATAGGAGCTGTAACTGTTATATATGACCCCGATTGGTCCTGTGAAAATGTGGGCACGCTCTGTAGTTGAAGAGCGCGCAGAATGCAGTTCCAGAAGCTCGCCGGACGGGGAGCAATCGACTGGAATGGGGGAGAAATTAGGGTAATTCGTATTACCTAATTTCTTGACCGTTAACACTGTAGAGAGATGATTAGTATAAACTCCAGTTGATTAACACTTTAATTCAATTTATTAGAAAAGATTACAATACTGTATTTAAATAGAAATCTCAATTAACTAACCAACTAACTTAAGGAGTTAATACAAGATTTACTAACTAATTAACTAAACGGATCTTTAATCGGATGGCAGTTCAAATACCCATTAGCCCGATATTCTATTTAAGTGGCTAAAGTTGTAGTCTGGTCCTCATACTTTCTTGTATTTCCCGAGTGCCTTTAAATGACTAAAGTTACAATCCGGCCCTCGTGATTCTTTGTATCTCGTAACTGCCTTTATGTGGTGCGTTTTTCCTTTTTGACCTCACAGTTTCTTTCTTTAGATGAAACTGTATGACCCTTTGTTTTATTTATTTATAAGTAGATCCAGTTCAGTACAGAATGTTTATTTAAACACCCTGTTTATAACTAATCACTCTGATTACTCTTTTACTCCCCTCTCAATCTCTGGAGTAAATGTTTATGACTCCAAGCTTGACAAAGGATGATGTAATCTCGAACTCACCCATAGGTGTAGTGAACATGTCTGCTAATTGGAATTTGGTTCCAATTTGTTTTAGGCAAACTACTCCTTGGGTGATTAACTCTCTAATGAAGTGACAATCAATTTCTATATGCTTTGTTCTCTCATGGAAAACAGGGTTATTAGCTAGATTAATTGCCGATTTGTTATCACAATATATTGTTGTTTGTTTTGAAATTCATCTCTTTAATTAGCTGATGAATCCATATCACCTCACAAGCTGTTTGAGCTATTGCTCTATATTCAGCTTCACAAGAGGATCTTGAAATTATTGCTTGTTTCTTAGATTTTCAAGATATTATCGAATTCCCTATTAGGATACAAAAACCAGTTACAGATTTTCTAGTTATTTGACATCCAGCCCAATCAGAATCACAGTATGCATGTATACTCAAATCCTGATTTTTCTTATAAATGATGCCCTGCCCTGGGGCTCCTTTCAAGTATTTTAATACTTTGAACAAGGCTTTTAAGTGAACTTCTCTTGGTTCACTCATGAACTGACTAAGCCAGTGAACTGCATAGTTTAAGTCAGGTCTTGTGATATTGAGGTATATCAGTTTTCCAACTAGTTTCCTATAGAATGTTGGATCTTGGATTAGTTTAGATTCACTTTTGAGATCTATATTTCTTTCCATAGGTATTTTAGATTCTTTTGCACCTGAAATGCCACTTTCCTCAAGTATTTCTAAGGCATGTCTCCTTTGAGACAAAAGAATACTTTCATTAGAATATGATACCTTAATTCCTAGAAAATAGCTTAATTTTTCAAGATCTTTTAGTTTAAACTTATTTTCTAATTGTATTTTTAAAAATCCTATTTCTAGTTCATTGCTGCCTGTGATGATTATGTCATCTACGTATACAATTAGGTAAACTATGTTTTCATTTTTCTCTCTTATGAAGAGGGAGTAGTCTGATTTGGTTTGTTTAAAACCCATTTTTAAAAGTGTGGTTTTTAATTTTTCAAACCAGTTCCTAAAGGCCTGTTTAAGGTCATATAATGACTTACTGAGCTTGCATACTCTTTTGTCTCCTTCTTGGAGTAAACCTTGGGGTGGTTTTAGATACACTTCTTCATGGAGATCTCTATGAAGGAATTGTTAACATCTATTTGATAGAGGTTCCACCTTTTGTGAGCTGTAAAAGCAATAAGAATTCTTACTGTTGTCATCTTGACAACTGGTGCAAATGTTTCATAAAAATCAAAACCCTCTTTTTGAGAGAAACCCTTTGCTACTAGTCTTGCCTTATATCTTTCAATATCTCCATTTGGTTTGTATTTTATTTTGTATATCCACTTGGATCCTACTGTTTTTCTTCCTTTTGGAAGTTCAGTTATGACCCAAGTGTTGTTTGAGATGAGGGCCTCCATCTCTTTTTTCATTGCCTCTACCCATTTTGGGTTAGTGGATGCTTCATTGAAGGTTCTTAGTTCAATGTTTGTAGTGATTTGTTTCAGGAAATCCTTATGTTGTTATTCACTCTATGGTATGACACATAGTTGCTCATAGGATATTTGATTTTCTTGGGTGATTCATCATCCATATAAAAATCACTAAAGTGTTTGGGTTTGGTTATAATCCTGCCCAACCTTGTTTGTTTTATATTTTTAACTTGTTTTGTGTTATTTTCATTATTTTTGTTTGAATTTGATCATTTATTTTGATTTCTATGACCACTTTTATTATTTTCTATATGATCAGTTTGGACTGGACTCCCTTCATTTTGTCCTTGATTTTCTGAGGTAAAAGTGTTGATTTGTCATTCTTAGCTCAAATTGGTTATTGCCAATTGTTCTAGACTGATCACTTTCAGTTGTTTCTGGCCTATCCAGGGCAACTTTTAATGTGTTTTCTGTTCTAGTTTCAGACTGGCTAGGCTGGACATTTTCAGCTATGTCTGGCCTGTCTGATTGCTGATTTTCAGGTGTGATTTCTGGCTGGGCAGGCTGATTATCTTCAGCTATATCTGGTCTGTCTGATTCTTTATTTATTGGTATGATTCTAGACTGACCAGACTGATTATTTCCGGTTATACCTGGTCTGTCTAGAATTTCTTTGTTTTTGGTTGTTTTCATGATTTCAAAACCATCTTCCTTGGGATGATGTTCTTCCAATACTTCATTAAATATTTTTTGCAGTGGGAAGTTATTTTCTGTTTTGTTTTGATCAATCTTGGATGTGGTTTGATTAAAAGGAAAAATATCCTCTCTAAAAACAACATCCATACTAATATAAAAAATTTCATCTTCTAGATTAAGTATTAAATATCCTTTTATGTTGGGAGAATATCCCATGGATATTCCATTAGTTTTTGGAGAGAACTTGTGTTCTCTATTATGTGTTGTTGCATAACATAAACACCCAAAAGTTCCAAAAACACCCAAAAGTTTTTGGAGAGAACTTGTGTTCTCTATTGTGTTGTTGCATAACATAAACACCCAAAAGTTCTTAAAAAATTGTAATTGGGTTTTTGTTTGTGTAAGATTTCAAAAGGGGTTTTATTATCTAAAATCTTTGATGGGATCCTATTTATAATATATGTGGCAGCCAATATGCATTCTCCACAATACTTTAGGGGAATACTGGCTTGTATGTGTAGGGACCTAGCTATATTAAGTAAGCACCTATGTTTTCTCTCAACCCTTGCATTTTGTTGAGGGTTGTAGGGACATGTGGTTTGATGTAAAATTCCAAGATTCTCAAGCATATCTTTGAATTTATTTGATTTAAATTCTCCACCATTATCACTTCTTATTATTTTTATATTTTTAGAGAAGAAGTTCTTAACTTTGATTATGAACTTCCTTATGCATTCATAAGCCATGGACTTTTCTTTTATTAGAAAAATCCAAATTGTCTTACTTAAGTCCTCTACAATGGTTAAAAAATACTTGAAACCATCATGAGTAGAAATTGGGAATTTACGTCAAATATCTATATGAATTAGATCAAATAAGTTTTTACTAATTGAGGTACTTTTTGTATATTTGAGTTTATTTTGTTTGGATAAAGGACAAACATCACAATCTTTATTGGAAAAAACTTTATTACAATTATCCAAAACAGAATTTTTATTACATAGTAAACTTTTTATTCTACATTCTATTTGCTGATTTTTTACTAACATAACAAGCTTCTTCTCATTGGAAATATGTCCAAGTCTGTTATGCCAAGTTTTAGAGTCTAGGGATGTATATGCATAACCAGGGGGATTAGAACTGTATATGTAGAGCTCATCTTGGCTCCTACCCTTCCCAATCACTTTCCCTGACCCGCTTCCCTGAAAATAACAATTTTTATCATCAAATAAAATTTTTAAGTTGCTGCCCAGAGTTAGTTTGTTTACTGAAATTAAGTTTACTTTGAATTGTGGTATATAAAGAACATCTTGTAGAATTAGATCTTTGGAAAGTGTTATTTTTCCTGTTGATTTAGTTTTACATATCTCACCACTTGAAATAGTGACAAAGTGACCATTTTCAGTTGGTGGTTTATCAAAGATCTGAAGATTCTCAGTCATATGTTGGGAAGCTCCAGTGTCTATGATTCATTTTGTTTTAAGATCTATCACATTGTATAAATGATTTATTTTGAAATTTAAAGCATTAAAAAAATGACTCATACCATTGTTTTTCAAAAAGTCCTTGAGCATTAGAATTTCTTCACTAGACATTCCTGGAATGGTAGAGTTTGAGGATGAGGCTTGATTTGCAGACTCAATCTTAGTCTTCTTGAACTTGTTTCCTTTCTTGTTATTCTATTTGTTCTTGTGATTTGGAAACCCCACAATGTGATAGCAATCTTTTCTTAAATGCCCATAATACTTGTAATTATCACAATACTTTGAAGCATCTAATTTTTTGCCATTTTTGCTATAGAATCTTTTTCCCTCTTCTTTTTCATTTGTTCTTTTAGCATATAGGGCAGATGATTCTATAGGCTTATCAATTTATCTCTAAAACAGATTTTCTGTTTTTCCTCTTGTATGACAAGATAAAAAACTTTGTTCATGTTGAGCAGCTCATCATATGAAAGGATTTGCCCTCTTAGGGTCTTAAAATCCTCATTCAGCCTTAATAAGAACTGATGAATTTTATCCTTCTCTAGTTTGACATTGTATTTGGGAGTGCAAGAACTACAAAAATCAATGTCTTCTAATTCTATTTTTTGATTCCATAAGGATTTGAACTTATCATAAAAAACAGTGACACTATCAGATCCTTGATGTAAATTGTTTAGATCATACCTTATTTGGTTAACTTTAGGTGCATTTCCTTGGTTATACCTTTTTTGAAGATCTTTCCAAGCAATGCTTGCTTCTTCAGTATGCATGAGTGTGGATGATATCTGAGGTGATACACTGTTGACAATCCATGAGAGAACTAAGCCATTCACTGTCTCCCAGACTTCAAATTCTTTTCCTCCTCTATCCTCTGGTTTTTTAATCTTCCCATTTACAAAGTTAATTTTTCTTCTGGACAGCAGGGAGAGCCTCATAGCATTTGCCCAACTTGCATAATTGGCCTCCCCAACCAGCTTATCAGAAATCATCATTGCCCCCGGATGATCTCCAAAGTTCAAAAAATAAATGGATTCCCTGTCGTTTATTGCTGAAACAGGGTCTGATCTCTTTGATTTGCGAGAATGATGTCTGTGATGACTCTTATGTCTATGCTTGGAGGATGAGTGCGACTTGCGGCCAGGAGAATGGAGAATTGATGGTGGAGAGGATGGAGCAAAACTCGACGACCCTGACTGGTTATCTTGCTCATTTTGGGAAACGACGATCTCTGCCTCTCCTTCATTAGCGGAAGTGCGGCCGTTACTACCGGCAGATACCATGTGAAAATGTGGGCACGCTCTGTAGTTGAAGAGCGCGCAGAATGCAGTTCCAGAAGCTTGCCGGACGGGGAGCAATCGACTGGAATGGGGGAAAAATTAGGGTAATTCGTATTACCTAATTTCTTGACCGTTAACATTGGAGAGAGATGATTAGTATAAACTGTAGTTGATTAACACTTTAATTCAATTTATTAGAAAAGATTACAATATTGTATTTAAATGGAAATCTCAATTAACTAACCACCTAACTTAAGGAGTTAATACAAGATTTAATAACTAATTAACTAAATGGATCTTTAATCGGATGGCAGTTCAAATACCCATTAGCCCGATATTCTATTTAAGTGGCTAAAGTTGTAGTCTGGTCCTCATACTTTCTTGTATTTCCCAAATGCCTTTAAGTGGCTAAAGTTGCAATCCGGCCCTCGTGATTCTTTGTATCTCGTAACTGCCTTTATGTGGTGCGTTTTTCCTTTTTGACCTCACAGTTTCTTTCTTTAGATGAAACTGTATGACCCTTTGTTTTATTTATTTATAAGTAGATCCAGTTCAGTATAGGATATTTATTTAAACATCCTGTTTATAACTAATCACTCTGACTACTCTTTTAGGTTCCATCATATCCACAATTGATTCAATTGGAGCCCAATAGATATCCATTGCAAAACCATGGTTGCCTAGTTTGTTTTACATATTTGCCACAACATATTATGATCTACATTCCATTTCCAGATCGTAAAAATGGGTCAGCATAATACAAATATATATATATTGATATATACACACACGACAGAAAATTACAAAAAGAGATCGAGCTGTAAATTCTTATAATTAAGAATGGCAGATCTGAGAAGTTTCTGAATCGATCTTGAATCTTGGCGCCAGTTAAGTTACTACCATATTGATTACCTACCTTGTTGGACGTACATAGCTTAGAGCATTGGTAGTATAAGAGGTGGCGCTGCCAAACCAAACCTTGTCAAGTACACAGTCCTCATACCAAATACACCTTATTTTCATTATCAATTCGACCTTGAATGAATGCAGAATGCATTATGTTATATATATGTACGTGTATATAATATATATAGACAGCCTCCACATCTGAAGCTCGCTGTGGTTCCGTTCATCTTATTCGTCCGATTTGAAATCCGACGAAGCTTGCTGCGGTTCCATTTCGATTCTATAGAAATCCGATGTCGGAACCGTCGCGATTCTGCGGAATGGAACCGTGAAATCACAATCACGGAATCACTGAATTCGCAGCGTGTTCTTGGTGCGGACTATCCGCACCAAAAACACACCCTATATATATAAAAACATGTATAACATAATCACATTCAGGTATTTAAAGTTCAAATGCCATCGCGCCTATCAGCGGTATTAATTAATTATTCTATATACTGTCTACAGATTTGTACGTACGTACGTAAGTACTGTTTGATAAATTGGAAAGAAGAAAAAAACATCGATATATGCGAATTAATCATGCAATCGCTAATCTTAATTATTGCCACCCTACCTACTACCTACTACCTACTACCGAGCAGTCGGCTACCGGAGGGAGAGGGGGGAAATGAAAATCACAGATATGGATGCAAGAATTGATGAAGATGTTCTATAAATAAAATCAAGGTCGAACAGACAACGAAGATAAGATCCGATTTGCTAAGGTCTGTACACTTGACAAGAATAGTATGGCAACCACTCACCCGAAAGTAAACTTAACTTCTTTCCGCACGCTGCATCGATACATTTTCTTTCCACAACCCGAAATTAAAACTGAGAGAAGCTATTCTATATATTTTTTTCTCTGTTCTAAGTTTATATAGACTCTTGGATCGATAACATCCGTTGGATTCTTTGAATTCACACCATCGATTTGTTTTTGGGGGTTTGTGGGTAGTTGGCTAATTTTTTCAGGGTATATTTCGTTCGCACCCTCCATGGCATAATGGCTGATGAGTGATGGGCTGATGGCTCTATTGTTCAATTCCGATGTAAAAAATTATGTCCAATATTTTTAAGTTTTAAATTTTAATACGATTTATTTGAATTTTAAAATCAATTAATTAAATGTATTAGAATTTATATGTAATTAATTTTCGAATTTTATGATTAATTAAATGGGTTTATATTTAGGACAAAATCATCGTAATGAAATCATTTTTTGCCGTACATGTACAGATGTAAGAGATTATTAGACAATGTTTGATTGAAGAATGTTTCACGAAATTACACGTCCCTCAATATCCCTAATTCCCTATGCTCTGTAATTACTTACCACAAATACTAAATAGGAATCAGATGTGAATTATAATAGATAGCTATGGGTTTTTTTTTTTATAACGTAATGTATTTTTTTATGAACCTCTAGATCACATAATAAAAAATTCTGGACCGTCATTAATATTAATAATTATTGTGATTTTTGGTCAGTTATGTCGTAAGTGTATTTCGCCACCTACCACAGAAAGAATAAGAAACTTAACGGTTTAGAAGAAAAGTAAAATCTAGATTCTAAACACATGCAAAATTGACCATGGAATCGGAGCACTATTCGAATGAATTTGGATCTGTTCATACCTCTTGATGGGTCATGGCCCATGGCCATGGGTGCGAGTCGGCTAAGTATTTCCACCACCTACCAAAGTACTAACCTACCTATCCATCACTCTATGTCATGATTCGTCTTTGTACATATTTGCAAATTAACCGCTTATCTATAAATAACAGATGAGTTTATTCTATAAATAACACATGTTTTCCCGACTTTCCTCAAAACATGCAAAGAAAAAAATTCCGACTTTAAGGGAAAGGAAAATAACGAAAGCTGAATTAGAGATTTCGATAGCGAGATGAGAATGGTGACTGTACATAAATAAACTCACCTTATGAAAGTTAAATAGGGTATCTATAAGATTATCAAGTAAGTCACCGACAAGGTTCCTAAGGTTAACGAGGTTGATTAAAAAAATTGTTTGGTGATTAGATGAATACAATCAGTTTGAACCTCAACTACTCCAATGTTGAACCAGATCCAGATCTTTTTTTTTTGTCGGTATTCTGCAATTACTGATATTTCCACTATTCGGTACCTAACCATCCTCCAAAACAATATGTACCACGTGTGCATTGATATTAAGAAACGATCCAAAGTTAGAATTAATGAGCAAAAGAATGAATGCTTTGGGGAGCAAATTGAAATTATATATCTGCTTCAAAAAAAAAATTTGAAATTATATATTTTTTCATGTAAAAATCTGGCTGGGTTGTTTAGAGCACCCAAACAGAACAAGCAAACAGAAAATAAACTGTCTTCTGTAAATATCTTGAAGCTTTGTAAAACAACAACAAAAAATTAGAGACAACAAAGAATCTTCAATCTTTGGAATGGAAAACCTCATTAGAAAGAAAACCATATAAGTCAGAATGCATGCTTGTATGTATATATGTCAAACTCAACTCAAGAAGACCACTGGTCAGGAACGGTAAAGAAATAACTAGACATGGCTTTTCTGAATCTTTTTTTGTAAAGATCCGGAGATACCACGGTTGGGGTTTCATTCTTTGATCCCCCAAGAAAGCCTGATGCCTTGACCCAAGTCTCCAGTTGTTTGTCCCATGTATATTGTCTCATGAAATCAATAATTCCGATCACAAGTTCCTTTTTCTCCTTGTCAACCCCGACCAGCAAGGAATAATCCATGACATCCACTGACTGGAAAATATCCAAGCATGACAAAATCAGCATACTACGATACAATTATACTGCTAATGTAATAAGACAATCATATGATATAACATATTACCGAAAGGAAAGCTGTATCATTCCAAACGGCTCGTTCTAATTTTCTCTTTGCTTTGCTTCCCAAAAATATGGGATTTGTTCGGAGGGTCTCTAGAAGATTTAGATCTAACAGAACCTTGTTACTTCCAGTGCTGCTAACTGGTATATAACGAGACCGTGAAGATCCCTTCAGATCATACACCCTAGTGATATTCCTTCCAAAAAGTAAATTTTCCATCACCATCAGATCCATTTTTTCTTCCTTCCCTCCTTTCAAATGCTTCACAGAAACCTGCGTTATTAAAAGAAATCAAGAATATTAAACTTGTCCCCCATATTCAAATCAGAAATAAATTCTTACAACACACAGGCAACTGAAATAAAGAAGAAAACCTGATAGATGCCAAGTACTTTTGCTAGACATGTAGGGCTTCCTGATTGTATCGACTCCATCAAATACTTAAAGTAATCTGGGGCAAATTTCTCAAAAGCATCAAATTCTGTCTTTGTAACCTGTTTTATGATAAATCTCTCATCTAGTGACTTTGCAAAGTAGACATTACTTTTCCCACCATCTGCGCTCCATTTTCTACAACGGCTAAGAGATTGGATGAAATCCATTTCATTTGGGCAGCATTTCTTCCGGAGAGCGAAAAAACGTTTTGCAAAGTAGCAGGTTACAGAAAACTTAACTTTGTCTGCTGGAAAAGAAAATTCATCTTCAAATGAAAATCTGAAGTGGTATTGCTTTGAATCTGAAGGATTGCTTGCAAGTAAAGATAATGATCCATCAGGGTTATCACTTGATTCACATCTAATATTCTTTTCTGACAACTGAGATCTATGCTGGTGATCCAATTTATTACTGCTGCCCTTGATAGCTTCCCCTATGTTCTGTCCATGTTTTTCTACAGATGTCACAAAGTCCGAATGCTCTTTGGAACAAATAGCATACGATATTATGCTAGAGGGTTCATTTTCATAAACAGCGACAAAAATATCATCATAAATTGATTCTGGAAGTAACAATCTTGCCCCATCATACACTAAATTAGAAACAGATGAGACAAATGTTTGCATGTGAGGAAGAAGAAGCCTAGAATTCTGGAAATCTTTTGAAGATTTTTGAGAGTAGACCCTTTGAATGGTCGCAAAATTTGCATTATAGAAAACCCAAGGATCTTCACTATCGTCGGGAAATGACCAGTGAATTCTCTCTTTGCTTTTGCGTGTAGAGTCAAACGAATAAAATCTGACCGGAGGCATTGCATTTTTGTTTTGAAAATGATCAAAACTAACTCCAGAATTGTTCAGAAGCCGTGCTTTTATCGATCGGTTACTACCAGTCCATGCCAAATCAATAGTATCAGAAAGATCAGACTCGATTGACTCTAGGTCCTCGTCATCCATCAATGCCTCTGTTTCAGATTTTCCAAGCAAGCAGTCAACTCTCTCATTCTGAGAAATATCTTTCCATGCTTTTACCCCATCCTTGACTAAGAAAGATTCGATATTGGGAGTGAATTTTTGGTTCTGAAGCAACAAAGAGTCTAGATGGAAAATATTGCGATCCCAAATATATGAATGGATGAGGAGTGAACGCCTGAATTTATTTAATGCCAAAATGTTTAAAGTCATCTTATAACACTGTGTGTTCTCCATATTGGATGATAGAAACAAGACCTGTGAAGTGGAGAAGGTCGTTGCAATTATTCAATTAAGTGAGAACAAAAAATATATATATATGGAATTTTGTTTTCATAAAATTGCAATTAAAAGAAATCAAGAATATTAATCTTGTCCCCCATATTCCATATATATATAATGTCGTTGCAATTATTTTGTTCCCATCATTAATTTTGCTTTTAAAATCAACATCATTGACTTCGATATACAGGAATATCTGAATTTTAAATCTAGGTTTTGGATTGCAAATATAGCATTTCCATAATAATAAAAGCTTTGAAAAAAGATCAAATAATGCAATAAATGCATATGAGAAAATGAAAAGTTAACATTTTATAAGATACTTACATGGAAATTTCGTTCTTCCCTTTGCAGTGAACTTTTAAGACATGTAACCTTGTTAAGCAAACTTTCCCTTATATTGTCATATTCTGCACTAGCAATTTTTTGCTCAATGATAAGCAGTTTATCGAGAACCACTGCAAATATTTTTTTCATTTTACCAGAAACCTGTGAAATAAAAGATATATTTATTATATATGATGTATCTGATTAGTTATTATAAATAACTAAATATATAGTTATATAAAACACATACTTCCAATGCCTCTTTCTGAAGCCATTCTTGTTCTATATGATAAGTGAATTCAAGTATTGAGGGTGGTAGATGGACTACTAAAATATCAACAGGTGAATAACGAAAGCAAGCCACCATATTTCCAAATCTGGAAAAAGACAGATGCTACATTACATTTAATAAACTAAAACAAATATATAAATAAAGTGTATGAAATCAAACAATATACCCAAAAAAGCGAAGACAGTCCCTTTGTAAAGAATGTCCACAACTTGCGACACGGTTTGCAGTTGAGTGATTTGAGAAACTAAGCTCCAAAAATTTTCCAAAAGAAAGCCCCCATGCAGCATCTGACATTACCACTCTGTTCGCAGCTGGTGGAACTCCATCCTTTTGAGAACATTTGAGGCATCGATGCCACATCCATATTTTCCCATCATGCTCACCAGGAAGCTCTGTAAAGAGGAGACGTTTTACACTTATTGTAAGGTTGCCGTTTTGATGAGTATAACACCTCACATGAGCATCAGTTGGTTCTTTGCAATGCAGACATGGAATCTGTATTTTTTAAAGAGAACCCATTAATTAGTTTTAAATTATTTCTAACATTAGAAAGGAATTAATACATATGAACATGGAGTTACCTGATCAAATATATAGTCATAAAGATACATTCCCAGAGGTTTGTCAAAATTTCCATAGAATCGAATGCGAAAGAGGTGAGGCTTTTCGCATGTTGTGTCTTTCGAAAAACAGCTCTTCGACAAGGAAACCAAGATGCTTTGGTTGCTTTCAGAAGCTGATAAATATTCTTGAGATATTTTGTTCCCATCATTAATTTTGCTTTTAAAATCAACATCATTGACTTTGATATCAACAGGAATATCTGAATTTAAATCCAGGTTTTGGATTCCAAATATAGCATTTTCATTCTCAACGCCGTAGATGGTTAAATCCTTGGGTGCGGCAGGATTAGAATTTTCGCTAGAATAGTTAAGTGATGATTCCATTTTTGCTTCTTCAAAATTGTTACAGTGAAAAATAATATTGGGAGACGAAATCTTGGAACATTGCAAAGGGGATGGAAAACCATGCGAATTTTTTTCTTGAAGTTCCATAACTAGATGCTGCAGTTCAGAAATAGATGGTGTTGAAATAGAATCCTCAACATCTTGCGCAATATTGGATGTGCTAAGTGGCACTTCGGGAAGGGTTGCACCTTCATCCGCAAGGAACGAGGTCTCAAGAGATAAATGATACGCAGCAAAACAAGCATATTGAATAGCATGTTTGACCTTCTTTAATTCTTCAATACATGCTCCCCTCAAAATAACCTAGAATAGTTACACAAAAATTGATAAAATGATGAAAACTATATAGTCGAAATATGAAAGATTAGAAAATCGTTGTTTGAACAATGTTAATTCGATTCAAATGAAAAGAAGGAAAATAATTTTGAAAATATATTGTGTATCAGGGTTTTGGAAAATATCTTGAATGATTCCAAATTAGCAATGAAATGAGACAGTTTTCAGAATTTATTCAATATACATCAAAATATAGATCTGATATGAGTGTGGCACTGCGAATTAACAGTACGTGTGCATTGGAAACACTTGAGGGTACACATTAATTTTTTGTTCAAAAAGAATATGTGCACCGATATGGCCGGCACAAGATATGTGCAGTCACACCACATATGGTATATTTTCTCTCTATATCTAGACCCTGAATTGAAATAGAAGTGAGGTGACAAAATACTCAATAGTTGCACATAGCTTAAATGGTTTATAGTCCCTACGGTCATTCAAGAAACCATGGTTCGAAACTTGACTTCTTCACTAAAAGAATAAAAGGATATACTTTTAGAATATTATCTTATGATTTATTACTTCTATATAAAATTCCCTATAATATAACATTTAATATTACCAAAATATATTAGTATAAAGTAAAAATTGGAAAAACCAAAGAAAAATTCATCACAAATTGGAAAACTTCCTTGAACATCACCTCAAATCCAACATGGGTCCCCAGTCCCCACCATATATATATATATAACATTATAACTAATGTATCAAGTACTTAATTTGAAATCTTAGTAATGCACTAATGCATATGGAAGAAAATATTTACCGTGCATCCCAAATGCCCTGGGCAACCTTCAAAAAACATCAAAGTTTTAGTTGTTTTCTTGTTAGACTGATTGCTGGATCCTGCATCGGGGACTCTATCAATGTGAAAAGTTTTGCAGTAGCCAGGACTTGCGTTAGAAAGATCGTCGACGGAGTTTGTAATACGAGCTCCTGTGCATCTGGATATTCTCTCAAGGAGTGGTCTTTTGACATTTGACACAAGAGATATTCCCTTTGCAAGCATATGATCTACAGCATGTGGAGATACACTTTTTTCCACCAGAACAACATTAGGTTTGTGAGCCTCTATATTGGCAAAGTGTATCTTGAGATGGTCAGATTCCTATCATTGAAAGGACAGCAAGATTCAATCAAAGCATGGAAATGGCAGACAGACCAATAGCTAAATGAAAGGGGAAATTATTATTCTAAATATTTACCTGTTTCAATACGGTATTGATAGATGCAAGCTTATCCGGGACTTTCTGGTATTCAAGAGCACCTCCCATAATGAGGACATTTGGATTTCTGTGCTGTGTAATCATACGCTTGTGTTTGACGTTCTTTGTGCAAACCACTCCCTTAATGAAAGCACTGCAGGAAAAGAATTATTTTTAGTTGATTACTCGATTTCGCATTGATTGAATTCAAAAGAAATGAGTTTGATCAAAAATAATATAATCGATAACCTGTCACGTGGATTTCCAGTAGATATACATTTGACTTTCACATAGTCCCCAGGATCCATACTGCCTCCCTTGCTGGTATTTGGTTTAACATAATTTGCAGCTCGCCATGCCAATGATGAAACAATTTCTAGCCAGTTGTTCTCCAAATAATTATCTACGGTACATATATTCTCAACCTTCAAGAAATAAAAAACAAGAGCTTGAAAATGTTTATACACAGAAGCTTTGCCAAGCTCCATTGGGGCATCACTGGTGTTTTTCCTTTCAAGAAAAGTATCACCATCAAAGCTGCAGGATTTGAAGCCAACATCACCATCGTCGTCATCATAATCATATTTAATAAAATTGCATTTCATATCATTGACTGCATCTTTAGGTGGAGGAGGGAGCCAGATGAGACCATTATTATCCAAGTCATAAGGCTTTTGTTGTGCGTCTTCGATTTGAAGATTTGGCAGGATGGTGAAATTATTTTGGCAATCACCAGTATGTTTCTCGATAAGATGTTCAGTTTCCAATTGGGGAACTGAAGCACAAAAACTCTCAGACCAGTTGTCAAGCGGTTTATGAGGGCTGACAAAAGGACTCAACCTGCAGCTATGACAATCAGCAGGTGTGCTAAGACCATTGGTCTCTAACTCCAATGCATCTTGAGAGAACACGCTAGAGGGACTCAATGGATACTTTCCACAATCCCGATCACCCTCGCCACGATAGCCTCTGCACATCATCAATCACTGGTAGATTAGTCCATGCATTAGGTATTTAGGTGAAAAGAAAAATAAAGTGAATGAAGTTGTACCTAGTAATTGAGTGATCAAGATTTAGAGACGAGCAGTACTGCATCATGTGAGGACGAAATCCCCTTTCAAAAAGCCAAAATTCAGTCCGAGGTCTTGGATGCTCTAGTTTTTCAGCAACAGAGGTATTCGTTGCTAAAACAGCCCGAGAACAGAACCTACACAAGTCAGACTGATATCCCCCTGTGTTTTCTGATTGAAGGTTTGGCTGTGTATACATACACCTTATGCAAAAGAGACGTCCACAACTCCGGCACCGGTGGCCATCACAAACAGGCTCCATAAGAGGTGAATGACACTCATGGCAAAGTGTGATATTGCCAATGGAATCAGACATGGAGGAATGAGTAAAAGAAATCCAGGGGATGTCTGCAATCCAAGACCAAACCTTTTTCTGCATAAAATCAAAAAAGGACTGGTCTTGTACGCCCATAGGCTGGGCTGATTATTCAGAAGAAGAAAATCCACTGTCACAACTCAGAAACCTGCAGTCGATCCTCTATTCCTCTTCCAATCCTCCAGCCGGAAAGTTGACAGCAATGGAAGCAGCACACTAGCGCTGAACAGGTTCTTGAAACAAAGTAACAAAGAAAACAAAGAAAAGTTGCGCCTTTCGAACAAAAAATGGGAAGAAAGACGAACTTCACCGCTAATCGAAAGAAGAAGAAACCCCTCGACCTTTCTCCAGGAAAAAAAAAATACTAGTGAAAGAGCGAGTGCAACTGGATTTAGGTGTGTGTTTATGTATGTTTATGAATGTTTGGATTAAGCTTAGTGGGCTCGAGCCGATAGAACTATCTATAGAAGGAAGAAAATGATCGGGTGGTATTGAAAAAGAACACCCAGAATAGGAAAGAAAATTTGGTATAATTTTATCATATGTACAGAGCGGCGCAAATGAGCAGAAGAGGAAAAGTTGGAATTGCAGAAAAAAACCTAGCCAATACCCAACCTGTCATCCAAATAGAAACGAAACAGTGTGGTCTGTGGAGTACGAATAGCAGGAAGATGGAGAAAAATAGCGGGTTTGTTCGAAATGCGTATGACTCGAATTCTCAAATGCTGGCGGAAGAAGAGGAAATTCGGTGACGGAAAATCCCATACATATTATGAGTGTACGTAATGTGGGTCTAAGAAAAATCAAGTTAAACCCAATAGAATTTCGAGTAACCTGGAGATCGTTGGTGTCTCAAATCGAACGCCGGGCGACGAAAATCAAACGAGATCTTGAGAGAAAAGAGGACGAAAAGCTAAAAGAGAAGAAGAAGAATAAGAATATTAGGGTTTAGGTTGGTCCGTTGGAAAGAAACTCCATGATCATCATCGTCTCCAAAATCCAGATCTATTTGGTTGTTCGGTGGGAAATTTTCTGGATAAGACTCTTTTTTGTCAATTATTACATCTATCACCAATTAAAAAAAACAAATATTCTTTATTTAAATTACTCACGTCTAAATGACTAAATCTAACTACAGCATGAAATAATAAAAAGCAATATTATTTAATTTCCTAAACTCTTCAATTCATAAATGCAAAATATTCCATTATTAAATTTCCACCTGCTCGGTAGACTGGCTGCAGGCAGCAGACTGCAGGTGTTAAATTGAGAATTTATTATTTTATTCATTTTCAATTTTCCACGTGGGAATTGAGAAATAATATTATTATTTTTTTACATTGAAATAAATAAATAAATATATATATATGTACATATATATATATATATATATATATATATATATATATAGGGTCAGCTTCTACTAAGAACCCCTATATGAGAACCTTGTGAGAACTTTGAATCCTAGCCTACATTGACATCCAATGGTTAGGAATAGAGTGATTATTTAAATAATTTTTGGTGGAAGATCCCAATGCAGTTTATTATTATATCATTAATAATCTAGTACACCCTTTTGTCCAAAGAATTTTTCCACCATCCACATTTACTTCTCTCTCCTACTTTTCACCTACTTCTTCAATTTTTCTTTCCCTTTTCTCTCACTTCCGTTTTTTCCCCTTCATCCCCTTCTCAAACCCTATTTCCTCCCTTTCCTTACCTCTAGTGACTTCTACCATTTCTATCAATCTCTCCATCCTCTCCAAAAAATGGTCATTGGTTCTCCACTAACATCTGCTCAGGTATGTTTTCGCGTTTTCCCCCAAATTTTTCCTTTCTCATATAGTTACATTTAGTTATTTTCAGGAATTGGGTTTGCACTATTTCTATTCATCACTTTTTTTTAGTCTACAGTACATAGTGCACTACACACAGTAATAGTGCACTGTCAATATTCGATCCTCACATTGGCTGTCACATCGTACGAAGTACTGTGATGTGGTGAACAGTGTTTTCTTATAAAATATTCTATCGTCATCACGTAGTACATAGTACATAGTGCATAGTTCATTAGATGCCAATAGTACATGTCCCAGACCTTCAATATTATTACGTGCTACCTAATACTACTAGGATTAACTTACCTACACTCTCGATCATTGCATCCAGCCATCGTCCCTATTGCCATAGTGCATAGTGCATAGTTCATAGTGCATAGTGCATAGTTCATAATGCATAGTTCATAATGCATAGTGCATAGTTCATATCCCATTGAAATAGTGCATGTACAGCAATTTACACATTCCTTATCTGGCCATTATTCCTAATAACTACTAAGATTTGCCAAACTCCACTCTAGATCATTTGTAGTGCACAGTGCATAGTTAATATTGCACAGTGCATAGTTAATATTGCATAGTTCATTGTCGACATTACTCATAATACAACTGATCAACTGCTGTCACACAATGTTTATCAGGATCATATTCACTCGGTACCAAACACGGAAAAAATTGGATCCTCTAGTAGAAGCTTTCTGTATACAAATATACTAGTAGATTTGAAAATTGAAAGAGATTTGAAAAATTTTAAAGACACTTAAAATATTTTTGGTGGCGTGCCTTAAATGCCTTTGAACAATTTTTAATCAGATTCAATGGCATGATTTTGACAGTGAGCGTGCATAAGACAAACTTCATCTTGGATCAAGTGGGTAATAGATATTAGATTGATAGATAATTAACGTTAAGTTTTCATTAATTAAGATAGTCGATACCACAAAATTTACCTGATACGTCCGTCCATCAATCAGACAATCCCTGATGAGTAATAATAATTAAGGAGGCAATGAATATTTTGCTGTTTGTTTAGTCGTGAAACATCGTACTTGTTTCACGATTGTCTGACACGTGTCTTCAGGTGAGCACAATGTCTATGGGCGAACATTGAATCTGTGGGTCATCACAGATCTCAATCCCGTGGGCAGTTTCACCATTCAACTTCTGGTTATCAAATACTATATACAATATTAATACAGAAATCTACAAAACCATTGCCTTGTTTCTAAATCGAAACCGGCGGCGGGCGGTGGCAACAGCAATTCCCACCGACCAGAAGAAGAACCCAGAACTGAACAAAGGCCCATAGTTAGACATGTTTCGACAAAGACATCAAAAACGAAATCAAAACATCAATTCAACCATCTTCTTCCAACTTTGACAACACATCCAAAATCTTTATTCCATAACGCAGCAATCTTATCGATTTAAGAATCCCAATCTCAATCTTATACTCCACCATGGAAGGCGGTAGTGGAGTTCAACCTAATCTGCCGTCGGGAATGATGGGATTAGAAATGCAGCAAATTCAACACCATCAACAACAGCAACGTCAACGTCAACGTCAGCAACAGCAACAGCAGCAATTTCTACCATTCTCGTCTTCTCAACAGCAGCAGCAGCAGCAGCAGACACACCACGAATCAACCTCACAGAAACACTACGCAATGACGACGAATAAAATTCAACCCAAACAACTTCAACAATCGCTACCACCGCAGCCAACAGCAACAACAGCAACATAATTTATTGCAATATAAATTCAACATATCAATAATCAGGGAAAATTTTTATATTTATAAAAAAGGAAAAGGTGGAAAACGAGATAGTGCATAAAATCTGGAATATTGGGTAATAGACATAGGAACTCAACAAAAATTGACATTAATCGATTTTGATCTAAGAGATGAAATATATAGGGAAATAGATGATCGATTACATAATAATAAAAAAATTTCATATAGAATACCGAAACGACAGATTGGGTTGGGGAAGAACACACCAAAAAAAAAGAGTCTAGCCATGAATCATTTAGCAAGAGAAAATTAGGTGCGAGACATGGAAACAAGTGATCTTGTACCTTTACGGAAAATATTTGAATAAGATTAAACTACCGCACCTCACTTTCGACATTGGAGACCTCGCCGGCGTCTTCCCACTGCCATCACCACCGGTATTCGACATAATGGTTGTGGTTGAGAAAACCGACAGAGAAATAATCGCGGAAACACTGGAGTAGAAAAATCGCCGTAGGAAGAAAGAAAACTAGAGAGAACGATAGAAATGAGAATGGGAGGTAATGGAGTTGGAAAACCTAGGTCAAAGATTTTAACTTTTCCTCAATGGACGCGTCCTCAGATCACCCAACGGTCCGCCGAACAAACCAGTGCACTCTGTACTATCCCTTCCCGCGCAGCAAATGGTACACGCAATGTCAGATTATATGGGCGAACGGTCGAAATTAATTCCAACGAATTGGACGGCTAGGATTAGGTTCTCAGATAGTGCTCACATAGGGGGTTCTTAGTAGAAGCTTTCTGTATATATATATTTACATATCAAAATATATATCTATCGGTTTTCTCACTACTTATTGCAATACTAACCTAACCATACTAACATGCCATTTCGTTTTACTTGTGGTGTCTTGGTTTTGATTTTTCGACCAATCCTCGATGGTGTCCTTCTTTCGATGTCTTATCTAGTCTTCTTTTTTCTTTAAAAATTAAGTGGATCCAACCAACGTCCAACCCTGCTCTCCACTTGATTGTCTCCGACTATTTTGACCAATTCGACGATCGTCGGAGAAGACGACCCATTGTCGAAATTTGCTTCGACTGTAGCTCTTTATTAGTGTTGGTCCATGGACCGAACTAGTTGCCTTAAGGGCCCGGGCGCGCGAATGGGCCAGGGGGAACGAATAGGCCGGCGAGCCTACGATGCCCAAAACCAAGCAGAGTACTATAAATACCTCCCCTGGTCCACTAGGGGAGGGGGTTGATGATTCTAAAAGGAAACACTTGTATTGAGTTGAGGTAGTGAGCTTGCACCAACGAGACCACACACCAACAGTGGTAAATCTGACGTGAAACGAACACACCGCCCAGCGCGAAGGAGGAGGATGACGGCGAGGAGTGAGTACCGCAAAGGAGAGAGCTCGAGGGGCGAACACCGCGAGCCGGAAAGGAACCCCAACGCGACGCGAGCGAGAGGCGTTGGGGTATCGGCCAGCATTGCACCCCCGGCGAGACCGATACCCGGAGGAACGGAGAGCTCACAAAGAGTGGGACGCTCAGGAAGAAAGGTTACGCATGGAAATGGAGGAGATAAGGTACGGGTGGGAGTCGCCCAGGAGAAGCAGGCGGAGTGGGCCCCCATCCCCACCCAAGGAGAGAAGGTCGAGCAGGTCACAGCCCCCACGGGAGGACCCGGAGGTCCAGAAGCTGAACAGAAAGGTAGCGGCCCTGAGTAAGTTCCAGCCAAGAACGGCGGATCGCCTACACCCATTATTTCAACTCCTAAAAAAGCCCGGCCCCAACGTAGCGTGGTCGGACGAGTGCCCCCGTACTCGAAATACGTGCAATGCCAGAATAAGAGCGACGAAATAAAAAAAGGGGGCCCGCCAAAAAGGCCAGCCGAAGGTTCCCAAGGTCAGAAGACCGAGCGGGAACGTTCGGACGGCCCAGGCCGCCCCTCGAAGGGAAACGTGTAATAAGTAATAATGCGAAAGCGTTACATTGCGAAAAAATGAAAAAAGTGTCGAAAGGGGGGGCAAACGCCCGATCTCCTACGGAAGGTGCGAGTCAGGAACGACGAAACAAAGAAAATGGGGCCCGTCGAAAAGCCCAGCCGAAGGTTCCCAAGATCAGAAGACCGTGCAGGAACGTTCGGACGGCCCAGGCCGCCCCTCGAAGGAAAACGTGCAATAAGTAAAAACGTGAAGACGATATATACGGGGAAAAAAAAGAGTGAGGCCGACACGAGTTGTCGGGGAGCAGAGTGAAAGACGGCACCCGACACGAACGGCGGGGACGCAGGGAGGCATCGAGAAAGGAACCTAGCGGCCCCAACGACCGAATGAAGCAAGTTAGACGAGCCGGGGGAGTCCAAAAGTGAGGCCCAAGAGGGCCGATCGGTGCGTCAGGCGAAACCAAATAGTAGGCGGGGGCCTCCGAGACGGGGCAAAAAGAGGAACGGACGAGTTGCGTCGACGAAGGAGATGATTGACCCTGGCGACGAGGGGAGAGCGGAGAAACCATCGTGGAGTCGAAGGGCGGACGAAGCTCGACGTCAACAGCGGATGCCGAATAGTGCAAAACTGCACCAACACGCAAGGGCGAAATCAAAACGCCAATACAACAAAAGCCCGGCCCCAGCGTAGCTTGGTCGGACGAGTGCCCCCGGAGTGCCCCCATACTCGAAATACGCACGATGCCAGAATAAGAGAAACGAAATAAAAAAAAGGGGGGGCCCGCCGAAAAGGCCAGCCGAAGGTTCCCAAGGTCAGAAGACCGAGTGGGAACATTCGGACGGCCAGGCCGCCCTTCGAAGGGAAACGTACAATAAGTAAGAACGCGAAAGCGATACATTGCGAAAAAAGGAAAAAACTCTAAGTGTCGAAAGGTGGGGCAAACGCCCGATCCCCCACGGAAGGTGCGAGTCAGGAACGACGAAACAAAGAGATGGGGGTCCGCCGAAGGTTCCCAAGGTCAGAAGACCGTGCGGAAACGTTCGGACAGCCCAGGCCGCCTCTCGAAGGAAAACGTGCAATAAGTAAGAACGCGAAAGCGATATATTGCGGGAAAAAAAAGAGTGAGGCCGACACGAGTCGTCGGGGAGCAAAGTGAAAGACGGCACCCGACACGAACAGTGGGGACGTAGGGAGGCATCGAGAAAGGAACCTAACGGCCCCAGCGACCGAATGAAGCAAGTTAGACGAGCCGGGGGCGTTCAAAAGTGAGGCCCGAGAGAGCCGGTCGGGCGAAACCAAATAGTAGGCGGGGGCCCTCGGGACGAGGCAAAAAGAGGAACGAACACGTCGACGAAGGAGATGATTGACCCTAGCGACGAGGGGAGAGCGGAGAAACCATCATGGACTCGAAGGGCGGACGAAGCCATCATGACGGCCCCCTGGGAAGAGGGGGGAGAGTATTGTTGGGTCTCCATGGACCGAACTAGTCGCCTTAAGGGCTAGGGCGCGTGAATGGGCCAGGGGGAACGAATAGGCCGGCGAGCCCACGAGGCCTAAAAGCAAGCAGAGCACTATAAATACCTCCCCTGGTCCACTAGGGGAGGGGGTTGATAATTCTAAGAGGAAACACTTGTATTGAGTTGAGGTAGTGATCTTGCACCGATAAGCCCACACACCAACAATTAGTATTCTGAGTATTTCTCTCAACAAATTTTATGGTGGGTATTCTGAGTATTTCTCTTTATTGTCCACAACCTTCTATAATTTTATATCGTTATCGACGACCTCCAAAAGATCTCGACTATACCCGATATGTTGACGTATATATTTTCATATCAATTATATAGATTAAGGTCCACTATCTCCCACAAGCTAATTTAGTGTTAGTATAAATAGTCTCTTGTAATATTTTAGGTTTAACTTTTTACTTTTCAATTCAATCAAACTAAATCGAGTTCTCCTCCAAAACCTCAAACGACGCTCTCTCCCTCCTTTCACAAACGTCTTCCACGACGTCGCTTCCTTTCAGTCCCTGTCACCGTTCCCTGCAAGGCTGCAATAGACATTAAAAACGGTTTTGCAAGGAGAACCTACAGTCCTACCTTACCATTTTTGGTAACTGATTCATCCCTCCTTGAATGTTCGCAAGACCAACTAAAGTTAAGAAAGAAAGGAAAAAATGAAATAAAAATTAGAACATGGGGTGAAATTTCCACCAATTAACAATTTCGACCCAAAATAACATAAGATGAAATATAATTGTCCCTGTAAATTAAAAATATTAACACGATTATCGATTTATATCTGTTGTTTTAATTGAAATTTTATTTTTATAAGTTTTATACATAATTTTTTTTCACTCTACATGATGATTTGTAATTAAAAGTTATATTCGTTGTATTAGTTTCAGTTAAAATAAAAATGAGATGTTCATTAGATATTTGATTTTCTTCTCGAGATATAATATTGATCTGATTTAGAGATATAGTATGCAAAAAACAAAAATAAACTGATAATAATTGTAAATCGAAAAAATAACGGTAAAATAGGTAATATCTCACATAAGATCTAACCAGAATCGTTCTCGTATTATATATATTGAAAACGATTTCAGTAGGATAGTTAAATAAGATAGTTAATGAGATATTTGACAACCTACCTTAACCTTTCAGTAAGATATTTTTTTTTTGCAAAACACATCTTGATGTCGAAAATAAAATCTTATACTATTTTTTTAGTATCTCATCTAAAAAGTCTTATCTATATATTAATGGAGACATGGAGTTGAGTATGAAGAATGGTCTATGAATGGGTGTGAGAAAATAATAATGGATATTGAGCTAGGGTTTGTTTGATGAATGTGCGATTGGTCGGTGTTTTATATATTTATATATAGGTGATGCGACGGTAACGAAGAAACGATATGTGAATGATTTAGGAATTATTTGGTATAATAGCCAATCTATTTATTATTTAATGTAAAAAGAAAATGGGATAAATCATAAATTGGCTGAAGACTGAGGCCTGACTCTTGACGTGGGCTATGTCTGAGCTTAGCACTGTAAAATCAATCGAAATTGGGAATTAAATTGAATGAAATGTGATAGTATGTTACAGACTTTTATTACAAAAGATACAACTCTAACTATCATGGAAGATGATGGCTTTGGAAACAATTTGGTTAATGTCACGAGATGCATTCGTCAACTCCTGGAGCACGGTGATTCATATATCTTCTGGAAATCGCAAATGAAGGATCTCTTAAACCTATATATGGTTTAACTGATGTGGTGACTTCTAATCCAACTATTCCGACGGAAGAGTTACTTGGCAATGGAGCTAAATAGCTAATCCGGTTTTTGCAAAATGGCAACGTCATAATGCCTACAAATGGGTGTACAATGTTTTGTCTTGCAAATGGATGTACAAATTAAAGCAAAAGACGATAATGGAAGGATCATAAGGCCGGTGGTGAAGCCAGCAACTATTCGAATCATACTCTCAATCGTCATAAGAAATGATTGGGAGCTCCGACAGTTGGATGTGTCCAACGTATTTTTACACGGAATCTTCGAGGAGACAGTTTTCATAAGTCAACCTCCCGGGTTTCGTGATAGCAACAAACTAGATCATGTGTGTCGTTTATTAAAGTCCATCTACAGGTTAAAACAATCACCGCGAGCCTGGTTTCGGTGACTCTGTGATTATCTGGTAACATTGGGATTCAAAGAAGGAATTTCAGACCAATCCTTATTTGTGTTCAAAAACGAGATACACGTCTTCCTCGCCAAAATTCATCACATAAATAATTGGGAGCCTAAATAAAGAATTCTCCATTAAAGATTTGGGAGCGTTAAAGTTCTTAAATTCATGTCACAAGAGATAAGAAAGGAATTTTTTATCACAACAACAATATGTGGCTAATCTCCTTAATGATGAGATCGAATCTTGGGAACCTTAAACCGACGACATTCACTCCTATAGAGCATAAAATAAATTTTTTTGGTCAACAAGAAGCAACAAAATACCGAAAATTAGTGGGGACTTTACAATATTTAACGAACACCCGGCAGGACACCTCTTATTCGGAACAAAGTTGTGTACGTAGTTCATTACTCAACCGACGACGTTCCATTGGAAAGTGCTACAGAGAGTTTTGAGGTATATTTCTTTAAATCCGTTCGCAGTTATATTCATCGCTTCAATCACGTTGTCTCGCCTAGAAGCATTTTCCAACGCAAAATGGGCCGGTGACGCCTCAAACAGAAGAAGTCACAGTGGTTTCTTATCATACTTCGGCGGCAACCTCGTCTCATGGCAGTTAAAGAAATATCCGACGGTTGCAAAGTCATCTACCAAACCGGAATACCGGCGAATTGGAAATCTCTATGGTTACAAAAAATAATTGTTGAATTGGAAATCTTTACAATTCACCGGCGATGATATGGTGTAGACCTGACAATAAATTCGTGTTGACACGACTAATTTTTTTCGTCGACACGAACACGACACGTGTCAAAAAAATTTAACACGAACACGACTGAATCCGTGTCCACACGACACGAAATTTGTGTCAACACAACACGACTAGGGTGTCAAACGAGTCGAGCTTCTACTTATAGAGCCGGGCTCGACTCGTTAAGGTATCATCTGGGGCTCGGGCTCGTCAGAGACTTTCCAGGCTCGGGCTCGAACTTAATTAACCTGCAGATTAAAATAATTAATTTAAAAATATGAGGGATCGAACCCATGACCTCTTGCATGTTAAAAAAATGTTTACCATCTCTCTATAAATATAATATTTTTTTATAATTAACAATAGTTTGATATTTAATATTAATATGTTTAATAATATTGATATATTAGATATTTGATATTTTTATAATATTATATTTAATTAATAATCGTTTTGTGTTATCGGGTCATATAATCATGTGTCGTGTCAACTTACGTTTCGTGTAATCGTGTCGCGTGTTTTTATAGGATAAACACTAAACTGACACTATTATTAATCGTGTCAAAACTTTCGACATTAACTCGACACTATTATAAACGTGTTGTATTCGTGCCATGTTAAAATCGTGTCTATTATTGCCACCCCTATTATGGTGTGATAACCAAGGGGTGAATTATCTCACAGCAAACCCAATATATCACTCGACAACGAAGCATGTTGCAATATCATATCATTTTATCCGAGAACAAGTTACCGACAAGTCATTAGCGGGCAGTAAAATACATAGAATCGAAGGAACAGCCGACTGATATTTTGACTTATTAAAGGACACTTAGTTACTTAATTAATTAGTTACTTAGTTAACTAATCTAGTTACAAAACTGTTACACTAAGTCCTATATAAGGACATGATATTATTAGTAATTGTCATTAAGTTTTACAACACAAATCTAATCCTATAGTTTGTGATATGGTATCAAAAGCTGGGGGATCTTGTGATCTTGCTCCCGCAAACTCTGCCTCCGATGGAGCATAACCATTGACGATAGCAACGTCTCCGCCGATTACGTTTTTTCCTCGACGCGTCGTCCGAGAAATCTACTACAATCGCAACAACATTCCGCATCTTCCGCGTCACGTAATTGGAGTTCTTCCCCACGTACGTTTTCATCTGCGTCTTCTACGAATCCATCGCTTCAACCTAGATACTTGCGATCTCTGTACGATCGCGATTCTGCAATCATCGAGTCCACAACGCACTCGACACAATTTAGTTTGCAACCGCTGATCTGCAACGCGTTCGATTCCAATTCCAGTGATCTGCAATTTCTTCTTCATCCACACTCCAGTCTAAAGATTGCGTTTGATTCCAGTAACATCGATTCCGCAAAACGTCGTCATCACGATTTGAGCAGTTATTCACATCCGAGATCGTCTCTGATTCTCGTCGACTCCATACATCGTCAATTCTACACGTCGATTCCACACATCGTCGTCTCCACATATCGTCGATTGCACATCGATTCCGCAATTTCATCTCTGTTTGTCTGTCGGGTACAGATGTGTGAATGAGATTTCGCGATTTCATCCCAGATCTGCAGTCGTTTCCGCACAACGTTCTGAGCTGCTGATCTTCCGCGAGTCTCCGGTCCACCAATTTCTTCCGCGAGTCTCCAGTTGTTGTCACTGATTTCTTCACAACACGATCTCCCGAGTCTCTATTCACAACACGATCTCCGCGAGTCTCCGATTTGCGATTTCGGCTCAAATCTGTCCACGTCTCCAATTAAAGGGGATTTCTAGCGTTCCAGATCCACGTATTTCCCCGCGTTCCAGATCTCTGCAACGGGATTTCTTCTGCAATTTGGGCAAAAAGAAATCAGTCTCTGCCAAAAAGAAAAAGGAAAAATAAATCTGCCTAAAAACGTGCTTTGATTTGGGCAAACGTTTCTTTAAAAAAAAAAAAGCCAGTCCACATCTTTGATCAAGAGAAAATTAAATTGCAATACTTTGGAGTTTTTAAAGACAGTCCATTAAAAGAGGAAAACTGAGCCTCTTCATCTACGGTCCGGTCCACTTCTGATCAAGACGATCACTGCGTGCCTTGCTCCGAAGTCCATGGCTTTCTGCGGCGAAGTCACACCCGGCTCGGCAACGGCCCACGTAAAGGTTATTAAACTCAAGCACCAATGTGCCGAACGACTCTCTGGTGGAAATTTCTTTGTTTGGCAAGCCCAAGTCTTCACCTTCCTCTGTGGATATGGGTTACTACCTTATGTCATCGACGACATCAACATCAATGGCGACGAATTAAAAACGCAACAGGATCAGTTGATCCTCGGCTGGATCTTCTCAACACTATAGGTGGATGTTCTATCGCAAGTGGCAAGTGCAACAACGTCACCGAAGGCATGGGAGAAGCTACGCAAAATTCATGCATCAACCTCCGGAACGCGGGTCCTGCAACTACGACACCAATTACAAACCCTCAAGAAAGGGGATTTGGCAATGGAGGCCTTCATTTCAAAGGTAATAGGGCTCGTCGAATGTATGCGTACGGCAGGAATATCAGTAACTGACTCGGAAATAATTTTGTACGTACTGGCTGGTTTAAACTCGGACTATGAGGCCATTGTCGCCGTAAATCTCCTCCCAACTTAAGAAGATGACCGTGCCAACAATGAGAATGTTACTAACAAATCAAGAAATCAGAAACTCAAACAATAGATCCTTGATTTCAGAAATGGCAGAGGTTAATATGGTAAAACATCAAGGAGAAAAAGGAAAGTATCGAGGAGAAAGGCCGGTCTGCCAAATCTGTAGTAAATAGGGGCATGTAGCACTAGCATGCCACAATCGTCACAATGAGGATGATTAT
Source organism: Zostera marina (assembly GCA_001185155.1). Classification (NCBI taxonomy): domain Eukaryota; kingdom Viridiplantae; phylum Streptophyta; class Magnoliopsida; order Alismatales; family Zosteraceae; genus Zostera; species Zostera marina. The sequence goes on along the minus strand of LFYR01001054.1, from coordinate 716,883 downwards.
TCAACACCACCGAACACAGGACCCGACAACTGCAAAATCAAAAGAAAAAAGTTGTGAATGCAGTATGGTCACCAGAGCAAGCATCTCCGATACAGATCAATGCTCTTTGGAACCCAGATACTGCAGCCACAGGTCAGGTATCAGGTAGGCAAATGTATTACATCATTCTAAAACTGCCAAGAACCACCTAGGTATAGTCGTTGCGAACGGTACAACTATTCCCGTTGCCACAACAGGCGATTCTAAATTCTTAAAACAAGGGAAGGAAATTTGCGTTAAAGATATTTCAATTGTACCGTCAATTTTCAGGAACTTACTCTCGGTCTATCGCTTATGTAATGACAATAATATTGGTTGTTGTTGGTTTGATAAATCATCTGTGGCTATGATTGACTTGCAGACTAAGGAGGTCCTGACACGAGGGGGAGTCTCCGGAGGGATGTACGAACTAAATCTGGGGACATCGGAAAAGACGCATGAAGTCAATACAATAGGCAACATACCGTTAACTCTCTGGCACTATCGCTTTGGTCACATCCCAGAGAAGCTAACTAAGTCTATTGTCAAAAAAATTCAACTGAATGTATCACTTTTAAATAAAGAAGTTCAGTTTTGTGACTCGTGTGTAATGGCAAAACACCACCGTCTCCCCTCCCCCTCTCGTCCAGAAAACTCGGTTAAACAGATACTAGACATAGTATATGCTAACCTATGGAGCCCAGCACCAGAACCCTCAATTGAAAGACATTATTACTTCTTAAATTTTGTGGATGGTTATTCTCGCTATAATTGGTTATTCCCTTTAGCATGTAAATCTGACGCTTTGAAAGTGTTTAAACTGTTCAAGGTATTTGTTGAAAAACAAACAGGAGAAACATTGAAAGCTCTCCAGACTGACAACGAAAGTGAATTTCGAGCGTTCAAACCATTCCTACAAGAATATGGTATTGCACATCGCCTATCCTGCCCATATGCACATACTCAGATGGGCATGGTTGAAAGGCGTCATCGACACATAATTGACATTGGCCTAGCACTCCTACATCACGGCCAAATCCCACTCCATTTCTGGGAATTTGCATCCGTGACAGCAGCCTTCTTATACAATAGAACACCGACACCAATACTCGATGGTGAATCACCGTTTCAAAAATTATTTCAGGTATCACCATCATACAACGATCTTAGGGTATTTGGGTGTCAAATATATCCTAACCAAAGGCCCGTCAGAAAGAACAAATTCTCATACAGATCTGACCCGCATATATTTCTGGGCTACCCAAATAACCATCGAGGTTATTTATGTTACAACCCAGCTACCGGGAAATTCATAATATCACGCGATTGTATATTCTATGAAACTGACTTTACATTTAACGCAAGTTTAATAGAAGCAACTAATGACATACCGGCAAGGGACCAAGAATTCAGTCATCCAGAAATCATTGACTCAAGAAATCATCCAGAAAACATTGATGAAAACCCAACAACCTCTCAGTCTGAAAGTGAATCAATCCCACATAACAACGAAATCTGTCAACACGATACTACCCCTTTACAACAGCAGCAAAGAATGATTACAAGGGGATAACAAGGAATTCGCAAACCAAATCCAAAATCATGCATGATCTCCGCACCTCTATCAGTTCCAACAGGGCGCTGCCTCAGCACTACTCGATCCTAACTGGACAAAGGCCATTACAAAAGAATATGAGGCGTGGCGCTACTAGCAAACGACACTTGGGAGCTAGTACTACGACTACCAAGGCACAATGTATTAAGTTGTAAATGGATTTTCAAAAACAAAATAAAATCAGACGGTACCCTAGAACGTCGAAAAGCAAGGCTAGTTGCAAATGGATTTCGACAACGAGACGGTATCAATTATGATCAGACATTTGCTCCAGTGGTAAAGCAGGTAACTATTCGAGTGATCCTCTCATTAGCAGTTACAAACAAATGGAAAGTCACTCAACTAGATGTATCAAATGCATTTCTACACGGCATACTGGAAGAAGAAGTGTTTATGCGCAAAGCTCCGGGCTTCACAAGTAAAGAATTCCCAGACTATGTATGCAAACTCAAGCGCTCACTATACGGGTTAAAACAATCACTGCGTGCATGGTTTGTTAGACTCAGAACAATATTACTTCAGCTTGGCTTCTCCGACAGTACATGCGACCACTCATTATTCATGTTTCGTCAAGGAAGGATACAAGCATGGCTGACTGTTTATGTCGACGACATAATCTTTACAAGCTCCTTAACAAAATTTATAGAAGACACAATTGAATCTTTACAGAAATATTTTCCAATGAAGAACTTGGGGCGACTACACCAATTTCTAGGAATTCAGTGCGATTGTAAAAATGACGGCTCTTTATATCTATCTCAACATCAATACGCAAGGACGATCCTAGAAAAGGGAGGACTAGACACTTCAAAACCAGCCCATACACCCATAGATAACCGGGTCAGGCTGTATGATGAAGCCACCCCATTGGAGTCACCAACGCTATTTCGTCAACTCATTGGAAGTTTACAATATCTGATTATTACACGCCCTGACATATCATTTACAGTTAATAAAATTGCACAGTTTATGCAAACACCATCAATCGTACACTGGACGGCTTTAAAAAGAATCCTTCGCTATGTTGCTGGGACAATCTTTCATGGGATACACATCAAACACTCAGAAACATTCAAACTAGTGGCCTTTTCCGATGCCGATTGGACGGGAGATAAACACGATAGTCAGAGGGCGTATGTTTTATATTTTGGCTCAAATTTAATATCATGGGGATCGAGAAAGCAAAGTATGGTAGCTCGCTCCACAACCGAAACGGAATATCGAAGCGTCGCGGACATAGCAGCAGAAATGGACTGGATCAGAGGGCTGCTAAAGGAACTAGGTATACAAGTTCCAATGCCAGCAAAAATTTGGTGTGACAATTCTGGTGTAATAGCCATCTCAAAAAATCCATCACACCACATGAAGTTCAAGCACTTCGCAATGAATTGCTATTTTGTTCGAGAACGTGTGTTTGCTAAAGTACTCGAAGTTCGGTTCATCGGGACAAAAGATCAGATTGCAGATCTCCTCACAAAGTCACTTCCACGACCAGCGTTCGAGATACTACATGTCTGATACAGATGCAATGGTTAGGGATTTGTCACAGTCTGTGGAGCTAATGGAAAAGACCAATCAGGAGCTATTAACCGGCGGTGGAGAGCATTCTTCAGGCGAGCTAGTAAGAAAGAAATCTACTCGAGAGAGGAGACCATCCATATGGATTACCGATTATGAGAAGTAAAATGGTTAACCGGGTTAGTTGAGTAATCAGTTTTATTTTAATTAAATGAATGTTGTAATAGTGTGAAAAACACTTAATTAGTAGTAGTGTAAATTTTACATTTTGCACCCTACTGTATTACCCTATAAAGGGCACTTTTATGTACTTTGATTCCAATCAATTAAAAATTAAATAATTTCCCTAATCCATCTCTTCCACCCCCAACACCCGACGTTCACCCATCCTCCAAGTAACCGCCGTCGGTTGCCCATCTCCGTCCAGATCATCGCTCGCCGATCTCCGGTCCTTGTCCGGTCGTCTACCTTCCTGAATCGGTCCACGCCTCCCTCCTTCTCGATTCTGTCCGCCCTGTAGCATCTCGCACATTCTCTCCCCGGATCACATCGCCGCAAGCTCCTGTCCGGGCCGACCCTGTCCGCGTGCTCTTCTTCGCGATTCTTTGATCGCTTTGCTCTCGTCTCAAACGTCTAGATCGTATTCCGATCTTAGATCGGAGACACTAGAGCGCCACAGGTCCATTTATTCCATAACGGAGATTGGAATAATTCCTTGATACTCCTAGCTTGTATCAACTGGTGCTTTCATCTATTTTTGTACTCTAAATTTCAGGAATTTCTAGATGGCAAGACCTGCCCCAATGGAAGAGATTGAGGCAAATATGAAGAGACTGCAAGAATTTCAACTATCTCAAACTAGAGAGATGACGGAACTTCGAAACCTTATAAATCACAATTCTATGCAACTGGGAAAACAACTGGAGGTAATTATTGGCAAAAAAATAGAGATCGGTGATTCTGAAATAATTAACAATGATTTCAGAACGGGTGATTCAAGCAAATCAAAACAGGATGCTATTATTGATCCAGAAAGGCCATCTTATGCAGTTAGTATGTATGGAAATGCCGACTACATCCCACCTAAACACATCAAATTTGATATGCCCCGATTCGACGGCAACGAACCAGAGCTATGGATATTCATGGCTAGGAGATTCTTTATTTTCCATAACACACCAGAAGATCAGAAATTAATTATAGCTTCATTCAATATGCAGGGTGTGGCTCTAAAATGGTTCTTGTGGATGGAATCTAGCAATTACTTGTCAACATGGCCTGCATTCGTGAGATCTTTGTTAAAAAAATTTAATCCTACAACTTATACTATTCCAGGTGGGAGATTAAGCAAACTAGTTCAAACTACTACAGTGGCTGATTTTGTAGAAAGGTTTGAAGATTATTCTTCTAAAGTGGTGGGAATTCCAGATTGGCTATTACTTGAAATGTTCGAATCAGGTTTGAAGGATGAAATTCAAACGGAAGTGGTCAGAGCCAAGCTAGAGGATCTACAAGAAGCCATGGAATTGGCTGTTCACTTAGAAAAACAAGGAACGGGGGCTTCAAGTTCTAAAGCAGGATATAAACCATATCAGAACAGATCTTATTTCACAAAAACAGGTGGTGACAATACTTTAAATGCTGGAAACAACTCTCTGGGCAGCACAATCACATCAAACATTTCAAACTCCACAAATAACATCAAATCTGGAAATACAGTTACACCAAATTTTAAAAGGCTGACATATGCAGAAAGAAAAGAAAGAACCTCCAAGGGTCTTTGTTTTAATTGCGATGAAAAATTTAATCCAGGGCACAAGTGCAAAGGCAGACTATACAGATTTTCAGCTGAGGATAATACATTCTGGGAATTGCCCAATGAGGAAGAAATAGAAGATGACGGTGAGATTAAAATTCTGGAAATCGAGGAAGAATCTGAAATTAGTCTTCAAGCTCTACAAGGGAAGATTGGTATTAGAACTATCAGATTAGAGGGGTTTATCAAAAGTCAGAGTGTCAGTGTGCTTATTGACACTGGATCTACCCACAATTTTATGCAGGAGGATGTGGCTAAAAATTTGCAGTTAGATATCTGTGCTATAAATTCATTCAGGGTGTCCACAGGAAGTGGAGAAAAGCTAGTTTGTGATAAAGTCTGTAGGAGTGTGAAAATAAAAATACAAGGAGTCATAATAATCCTTGATCTGTTCCTTTTACCTATGGCTGGGGCAAATATTGTGATAGGTACTCAATGGTTGAAACAGTTGGGTGATGTTATTTCTAATTATAAAGACTTGGTCATGAAATTTCAATGGAAAGGAGAACAAGTGGTGTGGCAAGGCATATCATGGCTGGATACTGATCCTCCTACTATGGGGCAACTGAAGTCATTAGTTAAGATATCTGCAGAGGCATTTTTATGTTATTCTGAGGCAGTAGACACCTCAAGCAGTTTGATGCTCAGTTCTGAAAAAACAGAAATAAATGAAATTGTGGAAGAAATTGAAGAAATTTTTACAGAGCCTCAGGGTCTTCCTCCTTTTAGAGAGTATGACCACTACATTCATCTTGAGCCCAATTCAGCCCCGGTAAATGTCAGACCATACAGATACCCCCAGTTTCAAAAGGAAGAAATTGAAAAATTAGTAAGGGAATTACTTCAACAAGGCACAATCCAACCTAGCACTAGCCCTTACTCATCACCTGTCTTACTAGTAAAGAAAAAGGACGGGGGATATAGACTCTGTGTTGATTATAGAGCTCTCAATGCTCTAACTATCAAAGATAAATTTCCAATTCCCACTGTCGACGAGCTACTAGGGGAATTAAGAGGATCTATGATTTTTTCAAAATTGGATTTAAGATCAGGTTTCCACCAGATCAGAATCAATCCATCAGATATTGGGAAAACTGCCTTTAGGACTCATCAAGGTCATTATGAATTTTTGGTGATGCCCTTTGGCCTCACAAATGCCCCGGCCACATTTCAAGCAGTAATGAATCGGGTTTTTCAACAATATTTGAGGAAATTTGTTATTATTTTCTTTGACGATATTCTAGTATATAGTTCTTCTGTACAGAATCATTTAGAGCATTTGAAGATTATTTTTGAAGTGCTGAAAAAGAATCAACTCCTTGCCAAGAAGTCTAAATGCTCATTTGGGAAACCTACTATGGGATTCTTGGGTCACATAATCAGCCAAGATGGGGTAAATCCAGACCCAGCTAAAATCCAAGCAATAGTGGATTGGCCTGTGCCAAGAACCTTGAAACAACTACGAGGATTTTTGGGCTTGAGTGGGTATTATAGAAGGTTTATTCAAGGGTATGCTCAGTTAGCCACTCCCATGACTAACTTACTAAAGAAAGATGCCTTCAAATGGTCTGAGGAAGCTACTAAAAGCTTCGAAATACTGAAATCTGCCATGACCTCAGCTCCTATACTTCAATTTCCAGATTTTAATAAAGAATTTACAGTGGAAACAGATGCATGCAATACGGGGATAGGGGCTGTACTACTACAAGAAAAACATCCTATTTCCTTTTTCAGCAGCAAGATCAGTGGTAGACTCTCAGCAGCTTCAGTCTACATCAAGGAGATGTATGCTATTACTCAATCTGTGGCAAAATGGAGACATTATCTCCTTGGTAGATATTTTATTATAAAAACAGACCATAGGAGTTTAAAAAACTTCTTAACCCAAGTTATACAAACTCCCGAGCAGCAGGTGTTCCTTTGTAAACTGTTGGGGTATGATTTTACCATCATTTATAAACCAGGAAAATTCAACCAAGTAGCTGATGCCCTATCCAGAAGCTATGAATCAGAGGAAGAGGAAGTTCTATATTCCAACAGATCTGAAAATGTAAAGGGATCTATGCTCTCATTCTCAGTTCCTATTAATTCACTTATTGAGGAGGTAAAAAGATTCAATTCTCTATCACAAAAAATAAAAGAGGTAATTCTGAAAATTCAAGAGGAGAACCTAAAAGCACAAGGGTATGATTTCAGGGATGGATTGATTTTTTTCAAGGGAAGTATATTCTTATTACAAGAGTCGGGAATAACTTTAAAGGTTATTAAAGAATTCCATGATGGGTATATTGGTGGCCATTCGGGTGTCGAAAGAACATTTCACAGAATCTCTAAAAATTTTTGGTGGCAAGGAATGATGAAAGACATAAGGGTGTATGTAAAGGAATGTATAATTTGTCAGAAGACAAAGACTACAAATCAGAAGAGTAATGGGTTATTGATCCCTTACCCATCCCACCATCGGTATGGCATGACATCTCTGTGGATTTCATTACAGGTTTGCCCAAGGTACAAAATAAAACTGTTATAATTGTAGTTGTTGATAGATTATCTAAATCATGCCATTTGGGAGCTCTCTCTACAAATTACAATGCAAATATGGTTGCTGAATTTTTCGTGAATGAAATTATTAGACTACATGGTTATCCCAACTCCATTGTATCAGATAGGGATAAAGTCTTTGTCTCCAGGTTTTGGAAGGAACTGAATAGGTTGAGTGGTACAAAACTAAATTTCACTTCTGCTTACCACCCACAGAGCGATGGCCAAACAGAAGTGGTCAATAGAGGTATAGAGATGTATCTGAGAGCTATAGCTCATGAACAACCCAAAGGCTGGCTCAAATTACTGCCTTGGGCGGAATTGTGGTTCAACACAAATTATAATGCATCATTGGGTCAAACTCCGTTTCAAACTCTATATGGTAAAGAAGCTACATTAATTCCAAACATTGCTACTGAATCATCAACTATAGAGGCAGTGGAGGGAGAAATACAATCAAGGAATGAAGCAATAGAAAATGTGAAGAAAAATCTGTTCAAAGCCCAAAGCAGAATGAAAGCAAATGCAGATAAAAAGAGGAAAGAAATTGAATTTGAAGTGGGAGACCTGGTACTAGTTAAGCTTCAACCATATCGACAGATCACGGTGGCATTCCGTCTGCACAACAAATTGTGTCAAAAAATTTTTGGGCCTTATAAAATTAAAGAAAAAATAAGCAAGGTTGCTTACAAGTTAGAATTGCCTCAAGGGAGCAGAATTCATGATTGCTTCCACATATCTAAGCTCAAGGCATTCCATGGTCTAGAACCTGCAAAATTAGAAGCACACCCACTAATTTCAGTAAGTAACAATCCCATATTATACCCTATATCAATTCTGGATTGCAGGATCATATATAAACAGGGCAAGAAAGTACCTCAATCACTAATGCAATGGAATGGATCACTTCTGGAAGATTCATCGTGGGAAGATAATGCCAAGCTGCTGGAAATTTTTCCTTCTATCCACCTTGAGGACAAGGTGAATCTTTGGGGAGGTGAACATGATACAGATGCAATGGTTAGGGATTTGTCACAGTCTGTGGAGCTAATGGAAAAGACCAATCAGGAGCTATTAACCGGCGGAGGAGAGCATTCTTCAGGCAAGCTAGTAAGAAAGAAATCTACTCGAGAGAGGAGACCATCCATATGGATTACCGATTATGAGAAGTAAAATGGTTAACCGGGTTAGTTGAGTAATCAGTTTTATTTTAATTAAATAAATGTTGTAATAGTGTGAAAAACATTACCCAACATAACGTATCTTGGGCTGCCTCTATCACCTAGGATCCTCTACACAAAGGACTGCGCCCCCCCTAATTGAAAGAGTCAATAAGATGGTAGAGGGGTGGAAAACAAGGTTGTTGTCTCATGCGGGCAGGGTTCAGCTGTATCACTGGGGTATAATGGGCATATTCAATTTCTGGAATATGTCGAGCAGACTCCCGGCGGATACCCTTGAAGAATTGAGATCCATCTCCTACAGATATATGTGGAGTGGGAAGCAAGATGTCCGATGAAACCAGATGACCCTCCCCAAAAAGGAGGGTGGAATGGGACTGAGGTGCTTCAGAGAGTCCGCTGAAGCGGCGAGGATGATAAGGTTGGGTAGAATATGGTCGGCAGATGACTCGATCTGGGCATCATGGATGAGGGGGAGATACGTGGGTGGACGCGCTCTCAGAGATATAGAGAAGCACCCAAACTCGGATTCGGCCCTATGGGCTGAAATCATTGACAAGAAGGATGTGATAGAGGGGAACCTAAAGTGTGATGCTGATTATAATTACACCTGGGTAGGAAAAGGGACTTCCCTGACTTTCAAGAACGCTTGGGACTCCGTCAGGAATACTGAGCCAATAGATCAATACGGGGAGGGGGTTTGGACGACTAGTGTAAGGAAATTCAGCATAACACTCTGGAGGGCCAGGTGGTCCAAAATATCCATGAGAGCTGACTGGGCGGGTAGAATGGGAGGGGGGAACACAGACTGCATATTATGTGGGGGGACATGGGAATCACAAGACCATGTCTTCTTCAAGTGCAAGTTCTCCAAGGATCTATGGGCATATATTTTAAATGCAAAACCCAGTTTGATTACGTGTGTAGGTCTATCTTTAGAACAGGTCATGGCACAGGCAAATGCAAGGACAAAGAACTCACCATGCTGGGGACTGACGTGGACGTA
>LFYR01001054.1:656294-707088 GCA_001185155.1 Zostera marina | reverse complement strand
TGCGCCTGCCCGGCAAGTCCTTCATCGTATTTTTTAGATCACCCAGCTCTCGTCTCCAACTCTACACATCTCTGTCCGGCGAGTTCTCCGATCTGCCGTCCTGTTTCCTGTCCGGCGGGCTCTTCGTCGCGATTCTTAGATCGCACTGCTTTTTTTGTCTCATCGTCTAGATCGTATTCCGATCTTAGATCGGAGACACTAGAGCTCCACAGGTCCATTTATTCCATATCGGATATTGGAATAATTCCTTGATACTCCTAGCTTGTATCAACTGGTGCTTTCATCTATTTTTGTACTCTAAATTTCAGGAATTTCTAGATGGCAAGACCTGCCCCAATGGAAGAGATTGAGGCAAATATGAAGAGACTGCAAGAATTTCAACTATCTCAAACTAGAGAGATGACGGAACTTCGGAACCTTATTAATCACAATTCTATGCAGCTGGGAAAACAACTGGAGGTAATTATTGGCAAAAAAATAGAGACCGGTGATTCTGAAATAATTAACAACGAATATGCCGCCAGAACTGCGCTGGTTTTTTGTAGTGTATTATTGATCCAGAAAGGCCATCTTATGCAGTTAGTATATATGGAAATGCCGACTACATCCCACCTAAACACATCAAATTTGATATGCCCCGATTCGACGGCAACGAACCAGAGCTATGGATATTCATGGCTAGGAGATTCTTTATTTTCCATAACACACCAGAAGATTAGAAATTAATTATAGCTTCATTCAATATGCAGGGTGTGGCTCTAAAATGGTTCTTATGGATGGAATCTAGCAATTACTTGTCAACATGGCCTGCATTCGTGAGATCTTTGTTAAAAAAATTTAATCCTACAACTTATACTATTCCAGGTGGGAGATTAAGCAAACTAGTTCAAATTACTACAGTGGCTGATTTTGTAGAAAGGTTTGAAGATTATTCTTCTAAAGTGGTGGGAATTCCAGATTGGCTATTACTTGAAATGTTCGAATCAGGTTTGAAGGATGAAATTCAAACGGAAGTGGTCAGAGCCAAGCTAGAGGATCTACAAGAAGCCATGGAATTGGCTGTTCACTTAGAAAAACAAGGAACGGGGGCTTCAAGTTCTAAAGCAGGATATAAACCATATCAGAACAGATCTTATTTCACAAAAACAGGTGGTGACAATACTTTAAATGCTGGAAACAACTCTCTGGGCAGCACAATCACATCAAACATTTCAAACTCCACAAATAACATCAAATCTGGAAATACAGCTACACCAAATTTTAAAAGGCTGACATATGCAGAAAGAAAAGAAAGAACCTCCAAGGGTCTTTGTTTTAATTGCGATGAAAAATTTAATCCAGGGCACAAGTGCAAAGGCAGACTATACAGATTTTCAGCTGAGGATAATACATTCTGGGAATTGCCCAATGAGGAAGAAATAGAAGATGACGGTGAGATTAAAATTCTGGAAATCGAGGAAGAATCTGAAATTAGTCTTCAAGCTCTACAAGGGAAGATTGGTATTAGAACTATCAGATTAGAGGGGTTTATCAAAAGTCAGAGTGCCAGTGTGCTTATTGACACTGGATCTACCCACAATTTTATGCAGGAGGATGTGGCTAAAAATTTACAGTTAGCTATCTGTGCTATAAATTCATTCAGGGTGTCCACGGGAAGTGGAGAAAAGCTAGTTTGTGATAAAGTCTGTAGGAGTGTGAAAATAAAAATACAAGGAGTCATAATAATCCTTGATCTGTTCCTTTTACCTATGGCTGGGGCAAATATTGTGATAGGTACTCAATGGTTGAAACAGTTGGGTGATGTTATTTCTAATTATAAAGACTTGGTCATGAAATTTCAATGGAAAGGAGAACAAGTGGTGTGGCAAGGCATATCATGGCTGGATACTGATCCTCCTACTACGGGGCAACTGAAGTCATTAGTTAAGATATCTTCAGAGGCATTCTTATGTTATTTTGAGGCAGTAGACACCTCAAGCAGTTTGATGCTCAGTTCTGAAAAAACAGAAATAAATGAAATTGTGGAAGAAAATGAAGAAATTTTTACAGAGCCTCAGGGTCTTCCTCCTTTTAGAGAGTATGACCACTACATTCATCTTGAGCCCAATTCAGCCCCGGTAAATGTCAGACCATACAGATACCCCCAGTTTCAAAAGGAAGAAATTGAAAAATTAGTAAGGGAATTACTTCAACAAGGCACAATCCAACCTAGCACTAGCCCTTACTCATCACCTGTCTTGCTAGTAAAGAAAAAGGACGGGGGATATAGACTCTGTGTTGATTATAGAGCTCTCAATGCTCTAACTATCAAAGATAAATTTCCAATTCCCACTGTCGACGAGCTACTAGGGGAATTAAGAGGATCTATGATTTTTTCAAAATTGGATTTAAGATCAGGTTTCCACCAGATCAGAATCAATCCATCAGATATTGGGAAAACTGCCTTTAGGACTCATCAAGGTCATTATGAATTTTTGGTGATGCCCTTTGGCCTCACAAATGCCCCGGCCACATTTCAAGCAGTAATGAATCAGGTTTTTCAACAATATTTGAGGAAATTTGTTATTATTTTCTTCGACGATATTCTAGTATATAGTTCTTCTTTACAGAATCATTTAGAGCATTTGAAGATTATTTTTGATGTGCTGAAAAAGAATCAACTCCTTGCCAAGAAGTCTAAATGCTGATTTGGGAAACCTACTATGGGATTCTTGGGTCACATAATCAGCCAAGATGGGGTAAATCCAGACCCAGCTAAAATCCAAGCAATAGTGGATTGGCCTGTGCCAAGAACCTTGAAACAACTACGAGGATTTTTGGGCTTGAGTGGGTATTATAGAAGGTTTATTCAAGGGTATGCTCAGTTAGCCACTCCCATGACTAACTAAAGAAAGATGCCTTCAAATGGTCTGAGGAAGCTACTAAAAGCTTCGAAATACTGAAATCTGCCATGACCTCAGCTCCTATACTTCAATTTCCAGATTTTAATAAAGAATTTACAGTGGAAACAGATGCATGCAATACGGGGATAGGGGCTGTACTACTACAAGAAAAACATCCTATTTCCTTTTTCAGCAGCAAGATCAGTGGTAGACTCTCAGCAGCTTCAGTCTACATCAAGGAGATGTATGCTATTACTCAATCTGTGGCAAAATGGAGATATTATCTCCTTGGTAGATATTTTATTATAAAAATAGACCATAGGAGTTTAAAAAACTTATTAACCCAAGTTATACAAACTCCCGAGCAGCAGGTGTTCCTTTGTAAACTGTTGGGGTATGATTTTACCATCATTTATAAACCAGGAAAATTCAACCAAGTAGCTGATGCCCTATCCAGAAGCTATGAATCAGAGGAAGAGGAAGTTCTATATTCCAACAAATCTGAAAATGTAAAGGGATCTATGCTCTCATTCTCAGTTCCTATTAATTCACTTATTGAGGAGGTAAAAAGATTCAATTCTCAATCACAAAAAATAAAAGAGGTAATTCTGAAAATTCAAGAGGAGAACCTAAAAGCACAAGGGTATGATTTCAGGGATGGATTGATTTTTTTCAAGGGAAGTATATTCTTATTACAAGAGTCGGGAATAACTTTAAAGGTTATTAAAGAATTCCATGATGGGTATATTGGTGGCCATTCGGGTGTCGAAAGAACATTTCACAGAATCTCTAAAAAATTTTGGTGGCAAGAAATGATGAAAGACATAAGGGTGTATGTAAAGGAATGTATAATTTGTCAGAAGACAAAGACTACAAATCAGAAGAGTAATGGGTTATTGATGCCCTTACCCATCCCACCATCGGTATGGCATGACATCTCCGTGGATTTCATTACAGGTTTGCCCAAGGTACAAAATAAAACTGTTATAATTGTAGTTGTTGATAGATTATCTAAATCATGCCATTTGGGAGCTCTCTCTACAAATTACAATGCAAATATGGTTGCTGAATTTTTCGTGAATGAAATTATTAGACTACATGGTTATCCCAACTCCATTGTATCAGATAGGGATAAAGTCTTTGTCTCCAGGTTTTGGAAGGAACTGAATAGGTTGAGTGGTACAAAACTAAATTTCACTTCTGCTTACCACCCACAGAGTGATGGCCAAACAGAAGTGGTCAATAGAGGTATAGAGATGTATCTGAGAGCTATAGCTCATGAACAACCCAAAGGCTGGCTCAAATTACTGCCTTGGGCGGAATTGTGGTTCAACACAAATTATAATGCATCATTGGGTCAAACTCCGTTTCAAACTCTATATGGTAAAGAAGCTACATTAATTCCAAACTTTGCTACTGAATCATCAACTATAGAGGCAGTGGAGGGAGAAATACAATCAAGAAATGAAGCAATAGAAAATGTGAAGAAAAATCTGTTCAAAGCCCAAAGCAGAATGAAAGCAAATGCAGATAAAAAGAGGAAAGAAATTGAATTTGAAGTGGGAGACCTGGTACTAGTTAAGCTTCAACCATATCGACAGATCACGGTGGCATTCCGTCTGCACAACAAATTGTGTCAAAAAATTTTTGGGCCTTATAAAATTAAAGAAAAAATAAGCAAGGTTGCTTACAAGTTAGAATTGCCTCAAGGGAGCAGAATTCATGATTGCTTCCACATATCTAAGCTCAAGACATTCCATGGTCCAGAACCTACAAAATTAGAAGCACACCCACTAATTTCAGTAAGTAACAATCCCATATTATACCCTATATCAATTCTGGATTGCAGGATCATATATAAACAGGGCAAGAAAGTACCTCAATCACTAGTGCAATGGAATGGATCACTTCTGGAAGATTCATCGTGGGAAGATAATGCCAAGCTGCTGGAAATTTTTCCTTCTATCCACCTTGAGGACAAGGTGAATCTTTGGGGAGGTGAACATGATACAGATGCAATGGTTAGGGATTTGTCACAGTCTGTGGAGCTAATGGAAAAGACCAATCAGGAGCTATTAACCGGCGGTGGAGAGCATTCTTCAGGCGAGCTAGTAAGAAAGAAATCTACTCGAGAGAGGAGACCATCCATATGGATTACCGATTATGAGAAGTAAAATGGTTAACCGGGTTAGTTGAGTAATCAGTTTTATTTTAATTAAATAAATGTTGTAATAGTGTGAAAAACACTTAATTAGTAGTAGTGTAAATTTTACATTTTGCACCCTACTGTATTACCCTATAAAGGGCACTTTTATGTACTTTGATTCCAATCAATTAAAAATTAAATAATTTCCCTAATCCATCTCTTCCACCCCCAACACCCGACGTTCACCCATCCTCCAAGTAACCGCCGTCGGTTGCCCATCTCCGTCCAGATCATCGCTCGCCGATCTCCGGTCCTTGTCCGGTCGTCTACCTTCCTGAATCGGTCCACGCCTCCCTCCTTCTCGATTCTGTCCGCCCTGTAGCATCTCGCACATTCTCTCCCCGGATCACATCGCCGCAAGCTCTTGTCCGGGCCGACCCTGTCCGCGTGCTCTTCTTCGCGATTCTTTGATCGCTTTGCTCTCGTCTCAAATGTCTAGATCGTATTCCGATCTTAGATCGGAGACACTAGAGCGCCACAGGTCCATTTATTCCATAACGGAGATTGGAATAATTCCTTGATACTCCTAGCTTGTATCAATGTCAAGCTTACCAAAGAACTTCCGTTACGCTTGAGGGGGCGTATTAAAGGACACATAGTTACTTAGTTAATTAGTTACTTAGTTAGTTACACTTAGTTAACTAATCTAGTTACAAAACTGTTACACTAAGTTCTATATAAGGACATGATATTATTAGTAATGATCATTAAGTTTTATAACACAAATCTAATCCTATAGTTTGTGATATGACCAAGCCATTTTCTCGATCAATTTTTTATTACAGTACCCATTAGTTTGAGGGGTGTTATTAATGTAACCTATAAAAAGGTTATTAGCAAAGATTAGTTAGAGTAGTTAGTGTAAATAAATCTATAAATACTTGTATATATTAATCATTCTAAATTAAGATAAAAGATAATATACTTTTCTTTCCATATTCATTACTGTTAATACCCTTAACCAAAGCTGAGAATGAAGTCAACCTTATATACGTACCCCATGACTAGCTTCTTGAACATCTCATAAACACAAATCATTCATTAACAACTCAAATCAATTTCATAAAATGATTAACCCAAAACCTTGGATATTACCCAAGGTTTTATAGTATGGTTAAATCTAAAGTAAATTGTTAATACAAACTATTTATAGTATGGTTAAACATAAAGTAAATTGTTAATCACATTTTTAACTAATTATCAAGTTATGATTACAACAAGTGTTTGGATGTTTAGTTCAATTAGTTGTCGATGTTACTTTGCTTGGATGATTATAGTTGTTGAATGTTTAAGTGCAGAACAACAAGAACGTGGATTAAAAACCCAGCGTGTCTATTAATTCTTTTGCATCTTATCCTTTTACTTCTGGGAAAATCTTTGTTTTGTATATCTGTCCACTTATCATGATCATTAATCATGTTTTTAAATTCTGATATCTATATGAATCATGATTCTTAGTTTAATCATCTGTAAAACAATATATAAAAAAAACAAAAACAAGTGAGATCATGATCAATACATTCAATTATACTTAATTTCATAGATGAAATTTCATTTTAAGTAACCTGCAATTAAAGACTAATGTAAATATTTTGTGAAACTTAATTCTTTTGTGAATATATCTGCTAATTGGTTTTCAGAACATATATGATCAACTCTTAGATGATTTTTAGATATCGATCAACTCTTTTATAAAATGAATGTTTGTTTCTACATGTTTGGATTACTTTTTGTTTAATTACCGGATTTTTAGAAATGAAAATTGTTGATTTATTATCACAGAACAACCGTGGTATATAGTGTATTGGAAAACATAAATCCCTACAAATAAATAAAAGTTGTCCACCTGATTTCTGCAGCTAAAGTAGCTAATGCTCTAAATTCCACTTCTGTACTAGATTTTGATACAATACGTGTCTTGTTTCTTTGACATCTAGGTGACTAGGTTTCTCTCAACAAACACACATAAACCCATTGTTGATTTTTTTGAGTTTGTATCTCCAGCAAAATCAGCATCTCAATACCCAAAAGACTCTATTTTTATTAGAAATTTTTGTAAAATGTAATCCGTTAATTCATTTGATATACCTAAGAATTCTCTTAGCTGTTGTTAGATGTTCTGTTTTGGGTTCATGCACAAACCGAGCAACCTGATTGATTGCGTAGATCAGGTCTGGTCTTGTTTGGGTTAAATATTGAAGAGTACTAACTAAGGCTCTATATTTTGTAATATCAGTGACTACTTCACCATCATTCTTTCTCAGTTTCGAGTTTGGTATAACTGGTGAATTACAAGGTTTACAGTTTAACATGTTATATTTAGATAATATATTAAGAGCATATCTATACTGATTCATGTATACGCTACCATCATTATTGTATTTTATTTCTTTTCCTAGAAAATATTTTAATATTCTTAAATCTCTACATTTAAATTCTTCACACAAATGTTTTTTGAAAAATCTCAATTTCAGTATTATTAAATGTTATTATTACATGTTATTATGTTATTATTAAATCATCTACATATACAACCATCCAAATTAAAATACCGTTTTCAAAATAAGTAAATAACGATGGCTCTGAAAAACTGCTATGAAAATTATTTAATATTAATTTTTTTTTAAGTCTAATATTGCACCATGATTTAAGAGCTTGTTTAAACCAATAGATAGCTTTGTTTAATCTACATATATGATTTGGTAGTTCTACACTAACATAATGTAACAGTTCATTTTATCTTGGGTTTACTATTTTAGAATTAGTTAAATAATTAAAATTACTATATTATAATTGTCATATGACAGCGTCAGGTTGGTTGATTAATTGTATTTCTATCGTATATATATATGGCTAGAGTGAATGAAAAAGTATGAATTGAATACTCAACGGAATTTTGTTTCTCTCTCAGACTCTTTTTCTCAATCTCCTTCGAGAGATTCTTCTTCTTAATCTTATAGGCTCCTGAATGAGATTTTTTCAATTTATGTTCTCTAACGACCGATAATCAAGAACAGTTGTTACACATAACCTGGTGGTTGAGCTATATGCATACAGTTTCAACTAAGTTTTCTTGTAGAAAAGTATTTTTAATATCTATTTGCCTTAGTTTATAGTTTCTATTTATAGCAAGAGATATCATGATCCTTACTATTGATGACATAACAACTGGACTAAAGATTAGTCCATAATCTATGTCTTTAGTTTGTTTAAAGCCGTGTGCCACTAACCTGGCTTTATATCTTTCTAAGTTTCCATCAACTTTTCTCTTAATTTTGAAAATCCATTTGGCTTCTATTAGGTTTAATTTATATTCTTATCTACTGGAACTAAATTCCATGTTTTTCTTCTTCTATTAGTGGCTTATATTCTTCATCCATGGCTTGTTTCCAATGAGGTATTTTAATTGCTTCTCTGAAGTTTTTAAGAGTTGTGTTGTTAGTTTTCAATTACCTATGCAATTAATGTTTTGAGTAAGTCTACTTCATAGATATCATATTTCTTTGAAAATAACGGCCTTTGAGTCATTCTTACTTCTTTTATGTGATTGTGAAATTCTCTTATAATTGGAGTTGGAATTGATTCATTTATCTCAGAAGAAATTGTATTTTCGGAGACTATTTCTTTTGTGTTAACTTCAAAAACGCTACTTGTCCTAATATTTTCAGAATTTCCATTTTTTTGATTTATTGTGTTATCCTCAGAGCTAATTAATGATGAATTGTCCAGTAGAGTGATAGAGTAAATCTACCATCAGAAACAGTTATATCAGACATCTGCAGGCTGATTGATGAAGAAACAGGAGATGACCAGCAAGAATTAGAATTGACAATATCAGAATAGAGGGAAGAAAATGAGTCAGAGAATTTGGAAGGGGAAGAACAAGAAGAACCAGATACAAGCAAGGGATCCGTGACAAGTTCAGAAGAGGTGTTACCCGATGACAGCAAGGGATCTGCGCCCAAGGATGAAGAAGAGCAACCAGTTAGAAGGTCGGCGCGGATAAGGAAAGCTCCGACCCGATTTAACAATTAATGACTCTTTTATTTTTAGTTAAAAATCTGTAATAAAAAACTGTTAATTAGGATTAAATTTCCTTTAGTAGTTGTAATAAGCTTTTAATTTTGTACTCAATTGTAAATTCCCCTATAAAAGGGGCATCAAAAGTAATTTTAAAGGTATGCAAATAAAGTTCAAGGTTTTCTCCCTGTCCAACTGACAGAGTCTCCGGCAAAGTGTCGAGTAAGAGATTTTCTTGGAATTCTTGACGAACTCGTCCAGCAAGTGCTGAGCATAGCGAGGTTCGATCTCCTAATTCCTCATTCTCGTTCCAGGTTCTGCTGTCATCTCTCGCGAGTGAGCAGAGCATCGCTTCCGTCTCGATTTCAATTGATCCTCCGATCAACTGATCGGAGATTCCCGAATCTCATCAAGTCAATTTCGTTTAATGTTATTTTCCTTGCTTCTGTCCCATAAATCTTAGATCAATTCCCGATCTACAGATCGGGGACACAAGATTTAGCCAGGTCGATTATTTGTTCAATATTATTTCAGAGATTTTTCTAGATAGAATTTTAGTTCTATCATAGAGTTTGTAATATTGTGAGCACTTGTTATGAGTGTATTCCTATTATCTACCTCTCTTATAGTGTTTTCATTTATTGCTATAGGTAAATGCGTTACTTGAGTTGTAGTTTGTTCCTTTGAATTATCTATTATTTTATAATATTTGAATGGAAATACATCTTCATAAAATTGCACATGCCTTGAAATGATTATAGTTGAATCCTTAAGTTTTAAACACTTAGCTTTATGTACATGCGAATACTCTCGACAACAACAATAGTTTGATATTGGTTCAAATTTGTATTCTTTGTTTCTTAGGAATCAATGGAAAGCAAAATGACCCAAAAACTCTATAATAATTCAAATTTTATTATATAGTATAGAAAATGGTGATTCAAATTTTATTATATAATATAGAAAATGGTGATTCAAATTCTAATGCTTTTGACGATAATCTATTTATTGAGTAAATAACAGTTGAACATGCTTCTACCCAATATTGTTTGGGTACGTCTGATTGTGAGAAGAAACACCTAGTTGTTCCTATTATTTGACCATGTCTCCTTTTTATAAGTCCATTTATTTTGTTCAGGTGTGTAAGGTGAAGAGAATCTATAAACTATGCCTAATTTCTTGCAATAATCTATAAATCTTTGATTGCAGAACTCCCCCCTCCATCTGTTTGAATTGTTTTAATAGAAATTTTTAAAGATTTTTCTATCATTGTTTGAAAAAATTTAAAAGTTTCAAACACTTGAAATTTTGTTTTAAGAAGAAGTACCAGCAAAATCTGAAGAATTCATCAATGATTAGAAGATAATATTTTGTTTATTTTTGGGTATGCCCAACCCTTTTTTCAGTAATGAAAGTTTTTAATTTCTTAAAAAATATATATATTTATTTTCATTGATTAATAGAGTTGGAGTCGGGCCTCATACATCCATATGAAAAATTTCTAGAGGAGTGTTGTTGTACTCTTCTCTACATTTAAAAAGTTTTTTTTTCATTTTATTTAGGAGACAATGCATAAACTTTTATTTAAATTTTTTATAACTAATATGATTTTCTTTTAATAATTTCAGCAAAGCTTGATTTGAAGGGTGTCGACACCTTCTATGTCATAAATTTAACTAATTCGATGTTAACTTGGAGCTTGCTGCAAATTTTCCAGTTTCATAGATGAATTTAAATAATATAATCCACCATAGCTTTTGCCCTTAATTATATCTTTTCAATTTCATTATCTTGGATTACGAATCCAGATTCATTTAAAATTAAACAAATTTTAAATCTTTGGTCATTGATCTTATAGATACAATATTCATCTTCATATCAAGGACACACATAGTATTTCTTAATGAAATCACTTCTATATTTGATTTTAATTTAACAGTTCCTACTTGTCAAATTTTTAAACCTACACTACAAAAAAAAGTAGACAGTTTGGACGACCAAAGTTAACGAAAATTCCGAACTTTGCTTATTAGTATTTGTAACGGAATTTTCGTTAACTATGCTTGGTCCGAACTGCTTACTTTTTTTTGTAGTGCTAAGACATTCATTGTAATATTACTGATACCAGAATATTCCTGAATGTCAGAGAGAGCTTCCAGAGCAGGAGTCTTATGATTCGTTTCTCCCGAATCAAGCAACTAGTATCCTTCAAGTACATCTTTATTGACATCCATATTCACTGCAAAGGTTTTCAAGCCTCTCTTGCAAGTTCTAGCACTGTGTCCTTTTTCTCACATAATTGACAGATAATTGAATTATTTTTACCTGAGTTATTTGACCCATGATTGTTTGAACGACGTCATCTATTGTTGTTGTTGTTGGATCCAGATGTTCTTCGATTTCCATTGTTATTGTTGTTATATATAGTATTCTCTGTCTCTATTTTTTATTGTTATTGTTGAATGATCTATAATCTTTATTTCTGTATTACCGATAATTCTTCTTGTAGTTTGCAACCAACGCAGAAGGATTCTCAACATATTGCTTGAATTTCTAATGATGTTCATTCTTCGTAGATAATTATCTTCTTGTACTACCATTTGAAAAAACTCATCATACAGAAGGCCAGATTGTGAATGTAACAATTCAATGAACAGAACGAACGGAATTCTAGACCCAATCCATCCACAACAAAATCTATGACAGTTTTGTCTTTGACAACTTCGCCAGCAGCAGCCAATGAATCAGTCAGTACTCTTACTTTGATAACGAAATCTCTCATAGGTTCATCGTCTCTTTTCTATAACTTTCTAAGATCATCACGAATGGATTTTTGATGTACTGATTTTCTGGAGTTTAGATGTATTTCTAACTTTACTAACAATCTTGTGTAGTTTCATGATTCATTACCAAAGAGACAACGACGGTCCAACGTATCACCGCATGAATTCAGCCAAGAACTGTTCAATTCTTCTCTAACCATATCTGATGTGCCGGATTTGGAAAACCATCATCTTTAATTATTTTCATGTGGTATTTCCTATTTATCTTTAACAATATCGTACACATGATTTAACCGAAATAAATTTATCATTTGACCTCTTCAGAAGATAGGTCACAACTCCATATATCCAACCGAGTCCTAATCCAATGTGAGACCTGACATTTGTATAAAGCATCTGGGAGAAGAGGAGTCACCCTATCATTAGAGTTGCTCTCTTCGTCGACGAAAGAAAATGAGTTGTAAACGAAAATTTTCTTTACTCAACTGATATTATCTCAGAAACACACTATATAATGTATTAGTCACCCTATTTTATAAAATGTATTACCTTGGGTAATACAAACTATATATAGTATGGTTAAACCGGTACCTAAAGTAAATTGTTAATCACATTTTAAACTAATCACCAAGTTATGATTACAAGTGTTTATTTAACTCTGACAGAACATACAATCCATACCGTGAAAATCCATCAATATATATTACCTAGCCTCTATCATTCTCCAACTAAGGCCAGGTATCAAAAGTTTTTTTTAAATAAATTGAGATACATATCCTCCTACTAATTGATTTATTCCTAAAACCATGAAAGATTTTTTCAGTAAAGATCTTCAATAAAGATATTTTTTTCTTTTAAGTAATGATGAAATTAAATATTTTGGATCGAGAGAGTGAAAATCCACGAAATATTATCAGATAAATTACCTGAGGAAGTTTTCGCTCGAGAAACTATGGGAAGAGAGGCAACTTGAGAAATGGAATTAGCGAGTGCTCGAAACATGATGCCAAAATAAAACCTTA
The DNA here is from genome assembly GCA_001185155.1 of Zostera marina. NCBI lineage: Eukaryota > Viridiplantae > Streptophyta > Magnoliopsida > Alismatales > Zosteraceae > Zostera > Zostera marina. The sequence goes on along the minus strand of LFYR01001054.1, from coordinate 694,175 downwards.
AATCTAAAAAAATAGATGTTTTTTTTAAAGCAATTAAATTTAAAAAAATAGATGTTAACTCCTCGCCTTTTAAAGGATTTATTTAGATTTTAAATATTGATAGCGGCAACTTATGTTTCTACGGAAACAACTCACTTTATTTACGATATTCATACATTACATACATATGAATATATGATGATGTGAAGGATAATATTTTACAATTCAAATTGGGAAGATCCACAAAAAGTGTTTCTTTAATTTCATTCAAACTTCATACAACAGAATAATCAGACGAAGTATCGAGCATTGTAAGAGTATGAGAGAGTGTGAGACTGATGGTACACCCCATGGCATCTAACAACAAGTGCTTCAATCACTCTGGCCGGCCAGTAGCATGAAAATTAAGACGACTATTCATGCACTTTATGCCATTGCAGAAGAAGTTACGCGGACTCCGGTGATGATCGAGTCCCTGCTGATAGACCAACTCGAGACCATATTTTTCCAATGAACATGATCAATTAATAGGAAGAAGAAAAAGATGAAAAAATGAAGATGATGAGACAATGATCGAACTCAACCAGTTCCATCTCTCTCTCTTCCAATTATATATATATATATATATGGTCGGCTGTCTGGTTTATTTAACCATCTTACAGAGTTACAGTTGCCGGGCTGGATGCCACGGCTTCTCCGGCCAGTCATACATGGGCTCAAATTGTCCATTAAATAAGGATTTGATTGCACAATTGTATACAGGGGACGGAATTATTTAATTTCTTATCAATACAATTCCTCCTATTCGATCTTCATCATCACTCCCATATTCCCATTCTACCAACTTCGATCGATCACGACATACATATATACATGTTTGAATCAGTGTTATATAACCTCTTTGTAGAGACCGTAAATCTCGATCATCCCTGCAAGCTCTCGATCGGTTGACACAAATTAAATTATTAATATAAACTATTTAGATTGAACTCTATCGATCTTAATTGAAGCATTTCTATAATTCCATTCATAGAAGAAGGAATCAAAATGATCCGTCCATCCACATCCATCCATGCATGCATGCATGAAATGATTTTGTTCTACCATTCATTCAACCTATTAAGTCAAACTCGAAAGAAAGCTATAGAGAAAGAAGATGCAAGGACCAAAACGGCAAAATTACCATCAATCATCAATCCGAAAAATAGAAATAAAAATAAAAAAACAAGAGCCAACCAAGTACCAACCATTCTGGCGGGACCCATGAAATCAACTTACATGTGAATGACATGTGTAGTTTTAACTTGCTACCTATCGTCTTCAAACACCAATGTCTATTTATCTGCTACCCAGACAACCACTATCAGTGATCATCATATACTGTAAGTCTGTAATATTTGTGATTTTTTCATATGAGATTAATCTGTATCAACGTTGAAATTCAAAAGAGAGATTTGAGAGATCGAGCCTTGATGGGTTTCCTCCATTTTTTTTTCCTGCCTGGACCAACGTCGTCGCTCGACGACTCTTCCACGTTATCAAGGCTTTCCGGATCGATTCCGGTGGCGACATTGTCACAGCTCGCACCTCTAACTCCGCCGCAGACGGAAGAACTACCCACATTGTTCATAGTAGTGCTGGTGCTGGTGGTAACAGTAACAGTAGTAGTCTCGCCGTCTTTTCTCTCTCGACCAACTCCGTCACCTCTTCTCTTCCCCCTCCACGGCCCAAACCCGCCGAAGTAATAGTAGAATTCAGGTCCATCGTCCTTCTCAACCTTCTTCGCCGCTTTGCTCTTCTTCTTTTTCTTCTTCGTTGCCGTAGGTGCTGAATTCTTTATCGTCTTGGGAGTTGCTGGTGGATGATGGGCGGCGTTGCCGTGATAGTAACCTCGGATCTGAGAGAGGTGATAATCGCAGAGAGTGTAAGGATGTTCAGCCTCTTTCTTACATTGCCATCCTTTCCCATCACTCTTCTTACAATAATTACGTTGATCATCCAATATCGCCGGAACAACAGCATCTATTTTCTTCTTCTTCTTCTTCGACTGTACCATCTTCACTGGTTTCTCCTCCATAATAGCATCTATCTTCTCGGGTTTCACTTCGAACTTCAGTTGGGTTGATCGGGTTCTGTCAAATGAATGCCGGAACATGATTTAAATTATTATCGTAGTGAGTCGTTGTCGTCACTAGTCGTTAACATGTAGTTTTCTGATATGCATCGATCCTAGGTTTTTCTGATAATCTAACAATTGGGTTCCATTCTACTGAGAGTAAAACAGTAAGCAATCGAGAGATTAGGTTTAGGTCAAGAGTAGACAAGAAATATACCTGTTAACGACAGCGCAAGAACTCGACCAATCTCCACCATTGATTCCATGATCGTCGTCATCTTCCGTCTTTTCTTCCTGCATTACCATTATTCTCTTTAGTCAACACAGTTCCAGTACCAAATACCCAAACAAGAATATAACAAGGAGTATTGGGGGGAGTTAAGTTTCGACCAAAACCACCAAAACCCTAATACCCGCCGCCAGCGAAACAATCACACACAAGTACACAACCCATCGATCACTAACACACTATCGTTTGAAATCAAAACCCTAGGACTGCTTAGCTCAAAAAAACGAAACGGACAAATCGGTAATCTGCTATTTTCATAATCTGCTAATCTGCTAATCGGATCGGATCTGACCTGAATGTGATGATGGTGGTCGAGTTGGATTAAGTAGTCTTCGGGGTAAGAGGGCGGCAGAACATCCCAGGGAGATTGGTTGGACTGGCAGACCACGACAGTTTGGTTCAGGTCGGGAAGAACGTTAACCGAGGAAGATGATAAGCTCCCAAGAGCCTGCGAGTCCAAGGCGGAGGAGAAAGATGAAGACGAGCCATTGATATCGACTACGGTAGTGACAGTGGGAATGGTTGCGACGGGGGCGGAAGAAGCAGGCGCGGTGGTGTGGAAGTTGCGTGCGGCGGAAAGTAGCCTCGCAGCGTGCTTTCGGATCCTCATGCCCGACGTGGGTACGGAATGACGGAGGAGGGGAAGAACGACAGCTTTGGAGGGGAGAGATGAGGAGGTTAGGTTTCCCTTCGTCCACTTTTCTACTAAATTGAATTTGTTTGTTGTTTTTGTATCTGTATTCTCTGCTTTCTTTGTATTATGGTATTATCCCGTTTCTGTAATTACAAGATGGGCGGGCGGGCTGGCTAGGGGAAAGTGGTGAGGGACATATTCATTTGGTATTTGGCTTGGTTCGTGCCCGCCCACCTGTTTGGTGGTTTCGGGTATCGAATCCAGGGTTTCGTCGTTTCGGATTCGGTTAGATCGTTTCGGATTCGGTTGGATCATTTTGGATTCGCATCTTTGTTTTAATGTTAGACTCTTTTGGTGAGACGACCTATTATTAGGGATGAAAATCGATCCAAGACAAAATTTTCCCTTGTCTTGAAAAATCAATGGAAACGAACAAAGTCGTCCGTCGACCCCTCTCGTTCTCACTCCTAACTATTACATTTCTAAAATTAACAACAATTTTTTTGGCACAATTTCTTAGGGTTTTTTTAAAATTCTAACAATAGTTGGATGAGGGATGGAAAACCAAATTTGGTGGATCTCATTTTTAGGAGTTTTACTTAATTAATTTTATATAATCAACATCTAGTGAGAATCTCATATTCATATTCTTTATTAACTTCCTTAATTAATGAGATATTGTCAGTTTATTTCTCGTATAAATTGAAGTTCGAAATTTGTATTCTCATTGTTTTTCATATTTCTCATGTGTTAACATTTCATTTATCCCAATGAAAATAAATAATAGAGATGACTAGTTTACAACAATAAAAAACTGTTCAAATCATTAGAAGTTGGCATTAATTTTATAAATTTACAAAAAAAATTGTATTATTTGAATACTTCATTAAAATATTTAAATTATATGATATTATCATAAATCAGAATCCAAGTAATAAATAAAATATCAATTTCCGAAGTATTTTTATGAAAAAATGAATGTTCAATTATTTTATTTTCAATTATTAATTTATTATGCATGCAAGATTTTATCAAGTTGACCAATATGACTCATATGACAATGCATATAGCCTATAGGAGTGTGATTGGGCCGAGTTGTATACTTAAGACTGACTGGTGTAGGATCGAGGCAGATATATCTGAAAAGAGAGCCCATATACTCTTTATTAGCTATAACTAATTAGTATTACTTTTCATAACAATTAAATTTATATAATCTGAATGATTTATGGATATCATTTAAATTCTGGTTTTTATCTTGCTGTGTAATGACAGCCCAAAATCGAAGTCCATGATCAATACAGCCCAAGAGATACAACCCAAAATAAAATTAAAAAGAATCTATTTGTAATAATCAATAATTTGGACTGTATTATACAATTTGGCTAATATATAAATAGCCAATAAAATAATGATAAAACTACTACTTTCTAAAATCTTTTTTTTTTATTTAAACCAAATCATAATCCCGTTTTTTCTTTTCTTTTCTTCTCCAAATCTTATTTCTTCATCGCCGGGATTTTCCGTCCTTTCGCTGGGTTTATCGGATTTTCTGGCTTTATATGATATCGTCGGTTACTAGGGATCTGTTTTTGCTCCAGCGCAACTTCAACTCTGATTTATGGCCTTCAACGATAAAGAAGCAAATACTGATATAGATGGACAGAGCGACGAAATTGTGATTCCATCCACAGCTAAGGAGAAGCTATTCGACTTGGAGACTGCCTTCACTATCAGGTCATCGGTATATATTTTTACATTCTAGTGATAACCCTAACACTAAGATTGTTAGTGATTTACTCAAGGGTCGGTCTAATTATCCTACCTGGGCCTGTCATGAGTTTAATACTCTACTAATTAGGAATTGAGTCAAGTATTGGTCATTATCTACTAACACATTAGTTATTTAGTTAATATTCTAGTTAAATTTTGATTGAACTTGGTTTTCTTGTATTTCTTTTAAATAGACTTGTTAAACACATTTACAACGTTAATGAAAATTATATCGTTCATTTGGATTTCAATTAAGTTTTTAACTCTTTAATATGGTATCAGTTTGTTTTGTTCAACTTAGTTGATCTTCCCCTTCTTGAGAAAAAAAGAAAAAGGAAGAGAGAGAGAGAGAGGGATTTTGGATTTTGATTTTGCGATCATCGTGCTCGCGATACCGATTCCAGTTCGCGTTCCAGTTCCATTTTGCGATCTGATTTCGCCGATCATTCTGCAGTCTGCGATCTGATTTTGGTTTGCAATCGATTCTGCAGTATGCGATTTTGCGATTCTTGCGATTTTGGTTTCTGCAATCTGACCGATTTGCGTTCACCGGCCATTCCAGTTTGCGTTCGCCGATTCCAGTCCGCGTGCTCGCATTCGTCTGACCGATTCCAGTTCGCCGCGTTCTTTCCAGTTCGTGTGCTCGGTTGCAGCTTCTCGCGATTTCTCGCCACCTGCAGCTCACCATCTGAAAGATATGAATCTTTGGTTGGTAACCAGGAGGAAACATAAATTTATAAATGGAAAGGTTGCCAAACCTAAGGATGAAAACTCTGAGGAGTTTGAAACTTGGGAGACCGTTAATGGTGTTGTTTTTTCTTGGATAATAAATGCTTGCGAAAACAGGTCTGTCGATAGTGCAGCTGATGCATGAAATATTTTGAAAATTAGATATAGTCAAGGACAAGCTCCTTTGAGATTTCAAATTGGCCAAGAACTGACCAATCTTTTTCAAGGGGATATGACAGTTAGTGATTATTACATTAACTTAAATCTGTTTGGGATGAATTGCAAGACATAAGCAGGAAGAAAAAGTGTACTTGTGGTGTATGCACCTGTGGTGCCATTCAGATATGGGAGGAAGATATTGAGCAAGATAAAGTTGTTAAATTTTTTCTTGGTCTGAATGAAGAATACTTGAACATAAGAAGAAGTCAGATATTGAAAGGGAAAGAAATTCCCTCTATCGATGCAGCTTTCTCTACTGTTGTTACTGATGAAAAACAGAAGGGAGTTACAATTAAAAAATATATGTTTGTGATTTCCAATATTGACACTGCTATATATGGTTGTAAGGAAGGTTCCAGGATTAAAAAGTGAACCTTATAATTCTGAAAAATACAAGTTCAGTAAGAAAGGGCTCAAACTCTACTTGAAGATCAGATGTGACCATTGTTAGTTGTATGGACATACCAAGGACTCTTATTATCATCTTACTGGTTACCCTGAGAAAGATATGAGTAAGAACTATGCTTCGACCTCTACTGCTAAAAAATTGAAGGTGGATCATGCAAATTCAGCAACCACACATACCATCACAAATGAGGAGTATAAGATTATGCAAAAAAAAAATCATGAAAACTGCAGGTATATTTTTTTAATAATATTAAAACTGATTTAGCTTGCATTTCATGTTCTACTTTTCATTATTAATGGATTTGTGACACTGGTGCATCAAAGCACATAAGTGGAAATAAATTACTTTTTGTAAATCTAAGACCTTCTAATAAGATTAGGAGAGTTTTAATACCCAATGGTAAATTATTTTTAATTGAACATAATGGAGAAATTATAATTTCTTTAACCATAACCTTAAAAAATGTCTACTATATGTTCCTGACTTCAAATTAAATTTGATTTCTTTATATAGAATAATTGAAGATATGGACATATTAATTTTTTTAAATAAATCACATTTCTTTTTTCAGGGTCCTCACACCAAGGATCTGATTGGACTGGGTAATGCTGGAGTCTACATTTTTGACAAAGAGACTGTTTGTTGTGTGGCACAAGATATATCAAGCAATGACATGTTAGGATGAGACATGTTTCATATAATAAACTTAGAATACTAGCTGATAATTTTTGTAATAATGTTAGATTTTCAAACACTTGTAAATCTAATAAAGAAATTCTTTCACTTTGTGATATATATCCTTTTTCTAAGCAATAAAAATTGCCTTACCCTAAGAGTGTTTCTCAAAGTGAAAATATTTTTGGGGTAAATTCTCAATACCAACATATGATCAAAACCTCTATTTTATGACAATAGTAGAGAACAAGAGTAGAACAACTTGGATTTATTTAATGAAAAATAAATCTCAAGTATTTGATATAATTTTGTTTTTTATCAAGATGGTCAAAACACAATTTGATACTAATATTAAAACTTTAAGAAGTTATAATGGATTGGAATTCACATCCTCTAAGTTTAGTGCATTATTCAAAGAAAATGGTATAATTCACCAATTTTCTTGTCCATATTCCTCTTAACAAAATAGTAAAGTTGAGAAAAACATAAAGATCTCTTAAACATTGCTAGGGAAATAAAATTACAAGCTTCCCTACCAATTAAATTTTGGAGTTTTTGCATATTGGGAGCAACCTATATAATTAATAGAACATGTTTAAAATCGTTAAATAACAAAACACCTTTTGAAATTTTAAACATTAAAAAACCAAACATCATGGCTAACTAAGACAATTGGATGCCTTTGTTACTATGATAATACTAACAGATCGAGAGCATAAATTCTCTGTGAGAGCTAAGAGATCGAGGAGTATTTCTAGGTATCCACAAAGTACCAAAGGGCATACAATTCTAGATATTGAAAACCAAAAAATTATGGTAAGTAGGAATGTCATTTTTAAACTAGGAAATGATATTTCCATTCAAATCTATTAAAGAAAAATTATTAAAATCAAATGAAAATAAAAGTATATTTGATAATTTCATTTTGAATATCTATAAAAATAATCATAACCTTAACAATAAGATTACAAATAAATTACAAATATCTATATTTCTTATGCATTCATTACTAAAAATGAATATCCATTTTTTTATGAAAACCCTAGTTGATCCTATAAAAAGTGGTAGTTTGATTATAAAATTTTTGTTCACCATTGTCAGTGGTTGTTTCTTATTCATCTCTTTATCCGAAAGGTATTCTATTACTGTTTCAATATTTGGATTTTTTTAAAGTTTCAGTTATTTTTCAAACAACACTGTTCCATTCTATTTCTCCGTTCTTCTGTTTGGTTCTATTAATGGTTTTTTTTCCTTTCTTCTTTTTGTTTTTCTACTTATAATCGAATGTTTATTTCTTTGTTTTGTTTATTTCTTATAATCGGATGTTTGTTTATTTATCTGTTTCATTTATTTGTATATAATCGTATTTTTGTTAAATTTTTTGTTTTGTTCATTACAGTTTCCTTAAAAAATGTCTTCACCTAATTCTGATGAAGCGTCAAAGACCACTCAACCGGTAATGATTTGTATACAAAAAATATAAATTTTATATAATTCTGTTATTGCAGTTTGATATGAAGATTAATAGATTTAATTTTATAGTAATGTTATTTGGAATTACTAAATTTTCAGACCCGGACGTTGACAGAGCGAATTTTATCGTCAATGGTCAATATCAAGAATATTTTTGTGGTAATGCTATTTGACAACATTGATTGTCATTTGTCCTTCCCTTATAGGGATTCTTCACCTGATCCAAATCAATTTATACTGTCAAAGCGGAAAACGAGTCATAGTGATTTCTTGATATTATAGTAAATTTTCCTTTCAATGTCAACTCATTTTTTTCTGTCAAAATCTTTTATATGAATGTTTTTTTTGCTGTATGTATGTCGCTATAGGTCCATTGCTGAAGAAGTCGAACAAAAGATTAAAGAAAATGGACTTCTATTCAACTCTAAAGCTATTGATGGCAGAAGACAAGAAAAGAATGACTAATAAGAAGAAGAAATCAAATGATGTCTCTGTTAAGGAAGCTTGGGAGAAGAAGAAGAAGAAGATTGTGAAAAAAATGTAAAGAAGAAGAAGAAAGAAGAACATGTTGTTAAATTCATGAGTCTTCAGACAAATAATGTAAAAAAATGTAAGTCTTTTTGGCTATGCTATGCAAAAAATAATAAAGTTTCAGAAAAATTCGAACCCAGAGCAATCAAAGGAGTATTCATTGGTTACTCAACACTGGGCAAAGGTACAAAATCCTTGATTTAGAAAAAAAAAAATCATAAATAAAGATGTAACCTTTTATGAAATAATATTTTTCTTCAAAACCCAAGAAATATAAAAAGAAAACATCAACCAACCACTAATAAGAGATATAGATAATACACTACAACCACCTGAAACAACACAAACAAACCCAACAACAACACCAACATCATCTACTACACGAACATCTAACCAAAACAAAAGGAACGAACCAGACCCACAATTAAAATTCCCAAGACCAAACAGAGAAATAAAGAGATAAAAAATGTATGAAGACTATGTCTGTTACAACACAAACAAGTCGATATATCCAATAGAAAACTATTTGTCATATAAGGATATATCAGAAAAACACAAAGTCTTTCTGATAGAAATAAGCATGATAAAAGAACAAAAATCATACACACAAGCAATTAAAGATAGCAAGTGGTCTGAGGCAATGGATAATGAACTAAAAGCCTTAAAGGAAAACAAAACTTGAGAAATTGTAGAACTACTAGAAGGCAAGAAAGCAATAAAAAATAAATGGATATACAAAACAAAAATCAACTCAGATGGGTCATTAGACAGATACAATGCTATACTAGCTAGTTGCAAAAGATATAATCAAATAGAAGGAATTGACTACACTGACATCTTTGCACCTATTTCTAAGATGACAATATTAAAAACCCTAATAGCATAGGTAACACAAAACAAATGACATTTGCATCAAATGGATGTGCAAAATACTTTCCTACATGGAGAACTATATGAAAAAGCCTTCATGAAAATCCCCCAAGGACTAATAATTGAAACCAAAATCAACAAAACAAGGACCTAGTATGCAAACTAAAGAAGTCATTATATGGTTTATAAAACAAGTCTTTAGAATGTGGTTCTACAAATTAAACAATGCATCAAAAACAATAGGGTTTAAACAAACAAAATCAAACTATGCATTGTTTACTAAATAAGAAGGGGAATCCAAAACATTCATATTAACATATGTAGATGATCTACTGATCACAGGAAATAACATACAGAAAATAAATAAAACAAAAAAGGACTTAGCAAATTTCTTCAACATAAAAGATTTAGGAAGACTAAAATATTTCCTAGGATTAAAATTCTCATTTTCACAAAATGGAATCTATATGGGCCAAAGAAAATATATAGTAGACCTCTTAGAATCAACAAGGTACCTAAATTCAAAATCCTCAAAAACACCAGCAAAAAAATCACAAGAATCAAATAACAAAACTAATGAAAAAAAAGAACTTGAAGATCCATCACATTATAGAAGAATTATAGGCAAATTAGTATACTTAACTATGACAAGACCAGATATAACATTTACAGTAAATGCACTAAGTCAAAACATGGCCAAACCTAAACAAAGGGATCTAAGTGCGGCACATAATTAAAGTACTAAGATACATAAAGCAATCACCTAGATTTACAATTTTCTTTTCAGAACCAATTACCTCAGGAATTAAGGCGTTCTCAGACTGGGCATCTTACCGAACAACAAGGAGGTTGAAACTCTTTGATATCCTGACAAACAAAGAAACAATACATAGTAGCTCGTTCATCAACGTGTAGAAGCAGAATACAGAACAGTAGCATATACAAGCTGTGAAATAACTTGGATAACAAACGTATTTAGAGAAATTGGAAGTTACAAAAAGGGACACGAAACTCCAATACTCTTCACTGATAGCAACTCCGCTGCAGCAATAGCAAGGAATCCAGTTTTACATCAACGAACTAATTAAACATATTGAAATAGACATCCATACAGTTCGCGATAAAATAATGGAAAATAACTTACAAGTAAACAGAGTAGATTGGAATATGAATGTGATGAAGCACGAAATCTGCTACCAGTAGGCTCGCAGGGTTGCGAGGAGGGCCGGAGGCATTGGAGTCCACGACGCGCGCTCTACGTCATTGTACCTGTAGAAGTGGAGGGGAGTCGGCGACTCGGGCTCCTTGGTTTGCTCTGGTTGGGGTCTGTCAAGTGGGAATGACCTGGGAGTGGAGGACCCCCAAGGACCCCTTTTATAGGGTCCTGGGGACGTTTCCCCATTCATTAGCGTGGGGCCCACTCCATTATGGTGCCCAATTAAGGGTGTCATAATGACGTGGGCCCTCCCAAGTAACGGCTGGGAATCGGCGACTCAAGTATGGGAGTCGTCAATTCAGAGGTGGAGTCGCCGACTTCCTTGTGGTCAAGTCTTCGGTCTACCAGACCCGAGTGCCCTGTCTGGAGTCGGCGATGCACCCCTGGAATCGACGAATTGGTAGTCCCAGTCGGCAATTCTCAGGTGTTGCCTTGAGTACTTGACGTAGACACTTGCTCCTCACCGTGGAACTCTCCGGGGGTCCGGTATAAAGCGACGGAACCCTAGTTCTTGTTGAAAGGCGTTGCTGGGAGTGACTGACGTAATCAAACATGTCTCATCAGAATGTACTTGATCTCTTCACGAAACCGGTAGTCGGAGCCCTCTACAAAATATTATAACACAGCTAGGGATGAAGAAAATACACTAGGAAACAACGATAAAAAGAAGAAGCAACGATTTCTCCGATAACAAAAAAAAAGAGAAATGTAAACCTCTATTCCTCGCACACCTCCTTCCAAAAACCCTAGAAGACTAACAGTCACGACTGACAACTTTCAAAAACTGACCCTACATCCTTTAAACCAATTACCTAAACTAAACAAATCACCCAAGCCTTTTACAAAAACCAGCCCAAAACTTACCATTTTCAGCTTAATTTTTTAGGGGGATTATTAAGTGTATTTGAAATCATATATTAAGAATATTGAAAGCATTACATGTACAAATACCATAAACAACCCTCTCTATCATCACATATGATCCTGACCTTCCAACTCCCTTAATTAACACTAAAATAGTCATTGAGTGTTAATGATTAAACTCACCTATAAATAGAGATTAAGATAATTAAACCTTACCTTTTTGGTTCTCATCAACTAATCTCTTGGACAAGCATATTCAATCTCTTTCTATTCTTCCCACTACAATCTTTTTTGCTGCTCGAATTACATTATCCAGTCTGCTGCTCATATCAACATCAATCCTCACTAAATCAACATTTATGTGTGATCTACATCAAGTCTTGGAGATCCTTCAATCCGACTTCACTATCGTCTTTTAGTCACTTCAAGAATCTGTATTATTACGTTATTTATATTTGAATATATGTTTACATTTACCATTCAATATCAGTTTATTTCACATACTGTATCGTATACTCAATCAAGTTAAATCAACATTTAAACATCATTCATACATATATATATTGATGGTGTGTGGGCTCGCGCTAGGGTGCTCACACACACAACTGTCTAGTATTACTATTCCAGGTGATCGATCCCCCTCCCTGCTGCACTATGGGAGGTATTTATAACTCTTGCCCTAGGGCCTAACGGGCCTAGCAGGCCTGCTTGGTCCAGGGTCCGACTTGACGGGCCCTGGTACTAACAGTACTCCCCCCCCGGGCCGGGGGGCCTAAAAAGCCGCCCACCTACCTTCATTTATGGCGTCTCGTGAGCCACGCCTTCCCTCTTCACGTGTCTATAAGTATTCTTCCTCCTCTTCTTTTGATGACCAGAAAAACAAGACCGATGGCCGTCCAAGATCTGCCGGAAGAGTTTGGTCGTGAGGTGAAGCTCTAGCACTCCGCTTAGACCGAGTGCTTGTTGATGCCTACTGGTTCCTTCCATTCTGTTGCTGTGTCGGAGAGCCAGCGGCTTAACTCTGTCTTGATCGACATCCATCGCCGTCTCGCGCAACTTCGCCAGGCCGACGCTCCTTCTTCTTCTGGGACCCCGGTTTCCTCTGCTGCTGCTGCCGCTGCCACGTCCAGCTTCTGATGCTCCTTGCGTGGTTCGGCCTCCGCTGCCCCTGTTGCTGGTGGGGGTCGGCGGCGGCGCTCTCGCGGTCGTCGCGGCTCACGTGGGTCCTCGTCTCTCCCAGCTACTAACTAGCGGCACTTCCTGTCGGGGCCGCCGAAGTCAGGCCGCTAGGCCTCCTCTCACGCCGAGTTCGGGGTCTGCTTCGGCCCGGGCCGTATGGGTCATGGGTCTGTTTGACCCTGCAGGTGCGTTGTCTGGAGATACCACCTCCCCCCTCCTCCTTGTGTTGCCTTAAGCATTTCTTGGAGGGAGGTCGTGTGGTTCCCTCGACTTGCTTCCCGGCGTCGTTTCGTTTTTTCTTTAAAGCACGTTTAGCTTTCTTTCCTGTTTTGTAGCTTGGGGCATCTTGTGGCTTTTGCTGTAATTTTGTAGTGCCTCCGGGCTTGTAATAGAAACTTATCACTTAATACTATTCTGAAGCATTGCGCCCTCTTTTTTTTAATTTTGAACGTCTTTTTCCTTTCGTGCCTCAGTTTGTGCTGTTGATTTACCCTCACCGCCTGTCATCTATCTGGCCCGTGTCCTTCTCGAGCTCGTCCGCCGACACACTTCCCCGGGCCCCCGGGCGATACCCCGCTGATCCTCGGACCCCCGGGTGACGCTTCACCGACTCCTCGACCCCCCGCTAGTCATGTCGGCTCCCCGTCCAGGGTTTCGCCCCGGTGGGATTCGGCTCCCATTTGCCGGCCCCGCGGCTCGCTACCTTCCCTCTTGGGCTTCCGGCTCCGTTGTGCTCTGTTGGGTCGCTCTCCTGGGCCCCCGTCTTCTGACGAGGCCAGGTACCCGCAACTCTTCGTCTTCTGTGCCCCCCTTCCTTATAAATATTTACTGCCTTCTTCTACCCCAGTTACTTTCCTTTTTTACCTCCCCTCTTTCCCGCTCTACTTGAACTTGGCGATCTTCTTGCAAGGTTGCAATGGCCTCCTCCCCAGTTTCTCATGACCTCGCGGTTGACGATTTGGTTCACCAAGCTTCTATCCCCCCTCCTGATTCCAAGAATCCGCTGTCGAGAGCTACTGCCTCTGCCTGTGTTGAGGCTTTGAAAAGTATGTACAAGTACAAGGACCCTGCGAAATACAAGCTGGTTGGGAACCTTGTCGCCTCCCATCCTCCTCCTGGGCACGTTGTGGTTTACGTTCCCTACGCTGACCTTGGTCTGACTCTGTCGCTTCCTCCATTCTTCCAGACCCTACTTAATCACTGTCGGGTGTCACTCTCGCAATTTCCGCCAGGTGCCGTCGAGCGCATACTTTTATTCTCCTCTCTTTGCACTGCTTGCGGACTTGAGCCCACCGTGCCCCTATTCTTCAACTGGTTCCACGTGTACCCGCTGTCGAGCGACAGGAACCGCGTCTTGATTTCATCTCACGGGACCCCTCGGAAGGCTCTCTTCGAGGTACTGCCTGACCGTGCCCATGGTTGGCGCGACCACTTCTTCTTCTTGAAGTTGTCCTGTCTCGGGCCTCTTGTGAACCCCCTGAGAGCTGGCCTCCGCTGGGTCATCTGAAGGGCCTTACTGGCATTGTCTCTTTGGCGCGTTTGACTGCGGATGAACTAGAGGCGTACGACCTACTCATCCAGATATCTGAGTGTCGTTCCGTGAAGCCTACCCGCATCGGACACGGCTGGTCCGTTGAAGATCACTTCCAGCCTGATGACGCCCATAGCTGTGACGGGGGGGGCTCCTCGCCTCCCTGGAAGAGACCGAAGAAGAAGGCGACGTCCCAGGTCTTTCTAGAGGACACCCCCTCTCTCTCCTTGGGGTTTTCTAAGGAGAGCTCCGGGGGTGACAACTTGGCCAGCCCTCCTCTGGAAAATACCTGCTCGGCCCGTCGTGCCGCCGCGACTTCGCAGGTGCCCGGCCTCTCTTCCGATGTTCCACGGAAGATCGAGGTCGGGCAAGGGTCTGGACGTGGACTTGCTGGGCCCCAGTATGCCCTGGAGAGAGGGATGTTGGACAGTCAGGGGTTCGGCGTGGCCCTGGACAACGCTTTTCTTTCAGGGAAGTATCCCGCGGACCCTGTCTTCCCCGATCCCTCCATCGCTGCTCCCAGATGACGGGGATGCTTCTGAAGGGCTTCAATCTGCTGTAGCCGTTTCTCCAAGAAGAAGCCGAGTACAAGGCATTTTGTGCGCCCGATGCCCCGGCGCTCGACGACGACTTGTACGATGACAGCCTCCGCGGGGGAGCTCTTGCTTACGTCTGCCTCCATCGGAGTTTGGATATGCAGGAGGAGCTCCACCGACCCCGGAGCGTGTGAGGGCTCTCTCTTCCGAGGTCTCGACCGCCTTAGCTGCGCGAGATCAGGCTGTGACTGGGGCCACGGAGGCCGCAGAGGGGCATCGGGCTGAGTTGGAGAAAATGACTGGTGAGAAAAACGTCCTGGAGGATGTCGTTGCCGAGGCAGATAGGCAGGTGGCGAGTCTCAAGAACCGCGTCACATGGGCCGAGGCTCGTGCCATTGAGTCTAAGGAGGCTCTCGACCTTGCGACCGCGCACACCAAGAAGCTCGCCGAGGACCAAGCTGGGTCCGCGTCTGAATTGTCGACCCGGTTTCGTGCTAAGTTTGCCTAGCCGGGAGTCGGTGTGCAGGTGGACCCTTTCTGCCCTCAGTAACGTGGCTAGCCTTATCCCGACTAGTAGGGCCTCGTATTCCGCGGCGTTGTTTGTCGCCCGGAATCCGAAGTGTATCGAGTACTAGATTCTCTCCCCCGTTGGGGCTTGTATCACCACTCTGGCGCCACAGCCCGTGCTGCTGGCCGAGCCGTCGACGTGGGCCGTCGACCATTCCTTCACTGCGGGGGCCCCCCTTCGGGGGTGAACTCTGCCATGAAGTCGGCCACAACCTGGCCCTTTATTGCCTTGGCCGGGACGATTTCTATGTGGAACTCGCTGAGCTCCATGGACCACTTCGTAAGCCGCCCCGACACGTCTGGCCTCTGCAGGGAGTGGGCCGCCGGGATGGTCACTGTGTGGGCGTGAAAGTACGACCTTAGTCTACGGACCACCGATACCACCGCCAGGGCCAACTTCTCGATGTCCGGGTACCTTTCCTCTGCTACCTACAGCGACCGGGAGTAATAGTAAACTGGCCTTTGTGTCCCGTCCGCCTCTGACAGGAGGACCACGCTGACAGCCGCCTCTGAGTGGGCGATGTACATTGTGAGCGGTTCGCCGCTACGGGGTGGCCACAGTCTCGGAAAGTGTGCCAGCCGTCTCTTCAGCTCGCCAAACGCTAACCCGCACTCCCCCGTGCAGACCACTCTTGGTCCTGGCGATTTTAACAGCTGGAAAAACGAGTGCAGCCGGTCCGCCGCTCTTGGCAGGAATCTACTAAGGGCCGCCACCCTTACGTTCAGCTTCTGGACCTCCTTTATGGTCCGCGGTGGGGTCATTTCCATGACTGCCTCTACTTTTTCCTTTCTGGGCTTGATGCCCACCGGGGTGATCCTGAATCCCAAGAAATGGCCCTCGTTCACTCCGAAGGCGCATTTCTTCGCTTTTAGCTTTTGACCTGCCCTCCTGATGCTGCGGAATGTCTCCTCCAAGTCGGCGAGGTGTGTGTCTGCTTTTTTCGACCAGACTAGTATATCGTCGACGTACACCCGAGTGCGCGTCCATGAAGCTGAGCATCTCGCAAGCCGAGCTCTGGTCTACCATTCTGTCGACCGACGGTTGGGGGGTAACTGTCCTTGGGGCACGCCTTGTTGAGATTTGTGAAATCAGCGCACATGCGCCATCCAGCGTCGGCCTTTCTAACCATTACGACGTTGGACAACCATTCTGGGTACCGGACTGGGCGTATGAAGCCCGCTTCTTGGAGCTTCGCCACCTCTGCCTCTACGGCGTCCCTCTTCTCGGCCCTCAGAGGCCGTAACTTCTGCCAGACCGCCCTAGTTCCCTGGGCGACCGCTAGCTTGTGCTCGGCCGTCGCCCGGGCTACTCCGTCCAGCTCTCCTAGCCCGGTGGCGAGCAGGTCCTCGTTTTCTCTGAGGAGGCCCTCCAGGTTCTTCCTGAATTCCTTCGGAAGGTCCCTTCCTACCCGCACCTCGTTTTGTGCGAGTGGCGCTAGCACCGTGGACGACGCCGGCTCCGGCTTCGGAGTGTCCTCTCGGAGCGCGTGCGGTAATCCTTCCCCGGATGTCATTACCTCCCCCACCGAGTTGAAGTAACACTCGCGGGTTTCTTTTGGGACCCCCTCACTGTGCATATGCCGGCGGAGGTCAGGAACTTCAAGCACTGGTGGAGAGATGACGTTACCACCTGGAAGGCGTGTAAGGTTGTTCGTCCTAGGATGGCGTTGTAACTGGAGGTGAAGTTCACTACCGTGAAGTTGACCTCGACCGTTTTTGCTTGGGCGTGGTGGCCTAACATCACCGGGATGGCTATGATGCCCGCCACCGGAACCTCTGATTGGCTGAACCCTCTTATTGGCGTCCTGCTCGGGAGTAGATCCGCGCGGGCGAGGCCTAAATCCACGAAAGCGTTCAAGTACAGGATGTCCACCGATGCCCCGGTGTCGATCAACACTCTGTGGAGCCGCACCTTCTCCTTGTTCCCCTTCTAGAAAATCGGGGTTATCACTAGCGGGTCGTCGTGCGGGATAGTGACGTCCTTCATGTCCGCCTCTGTGAACGTGATGTCTGCATCCAGGCGCGGACGTTTCCCATCGACCGCCCGATCGACGTCGGTGGCGTATCGACAGCCTTCCCAAGGGTCCGCGTCGCGAGATGCGCCCCCTCTCGCTATCGTTAGGATGTCCCCGACTGGTTCTTCCGCTGGCTCCTGCTTGGGCATCCGGTGTCCGGTCGGGATGATCGGGGCTCTCCTGACGGGTTGGGCCGGGGGTGCCTCGGGCGCGGCGCTTAGCTTGCCTAACACTTTGGCCAGGTTCAGGCACTCATCGGTCGTGTGTCCCTTGTCTTGGTGGTATTCGCAGTACCTACCCTCATCTTTGTAGGCGGCCGAGTCCTTCCTCATGGGCCGTGATGGCGGAAGGGCTCCGACTCCGCCTAGGGTGAGGAAGACTTGCCTTTGGTTTGCTGCCGGTGTGTGTCCCGCCTCCCGACTATTCCCGCTCGCGGCGGCTGGAGCTTTGCATGCGGCCTCCGCGGCCGCCGGGGTTGGCTGGGCCTTCGGCTGCTGCTGTCGCTGAGGGGCCGCGGCTCCAGCCTGCGCCCCACTCGCTTTCTGTTGGCGCTTGTTGAACTCTTGCGTTCTCACCCCCAAGTATTCCTCTACGTTAGACTCCCCGTGGGACCCCTCCATGGCCTCCGCAAACGTCTTCGGCGGCTTCCGGACGAGGTCTCCCGCGAAGAACGTAGGTCTCAGGCTGTTGGTGAGGGCGTATAAGATCACTTTTTCCGTTAGCCCCTCGATTTCCTGCACCACTCCCGCGAAACGGTCCATGTACGCTCGCGTGCTCTCGAAGTCCCCTTGCACCACTGCACTGAGGATGGCCTCGGTCTTCGGTCTCCTTCGCTTGTGGGCGAAGGCCGCCAAGAAGATTCTCTCTAGATCCTCGAAGGTATGGACCGAGGCCTTGGGGAACGTTCTGTACCATGCCACGACGTCGCCTGCGAGCGCCCTTCAGAACATTCTGCACCAAATGTTCTTCCTATCGGTTCTGTCCTCCATGTTCGTTTTGAAGGAATGCAGGTGGTCACTTGGGTCGGTACTCCCTTGTACTCGGGGATCTTCGGGGTCCTCCAGCCGATGGGGTACTCGCCCTCCAGCAGATGTTGTGCTAGAGCTTCCCCACTCCCAGCATCGAACACCGTGACTATCGCTCCACTCGCGGGGTCCCCCCTGCCGTGCCTCCTCCAGCGCCATCCGACTCCAGCGCTCGCCGTTCGGCGGTTAGTTGGAGGAGCTGTTCTTGCAGCTGCCGCTGGCTGTTCTACAGGGCGGAGACCATTTCCGAGAGCTTCGCATTTTCTGAGCGCTTCCTCCGGCGGCGCTCTCCCTTCTCCGTTGGGGTCCAGGAGCGGTCCTGTCTCTGCTTCCTCTCCTCCCTACGTCGGTCCTCCTCCTCAGCCTTCTTCAAGCGCCGGGCGTCTCCTTTGCCTCGGCCCTCTCCTTGTGCCGGGCTGCCCTGTCCGCTTTCTCCATTCTCGCCCTCCATGCTGCCTCCTGGGTCTCCAGCGCCCAGGCGGCGCACTGCTTTCTGTATGAGAAGTAGGGCTCGGATCTGTCCGAGTTTTCCCCTTCCTCTCGCGGTCGCTTCAACCTTGCAGTGGTCGGGCTCAGTTCCCTGTCGCGAGCTGCTTTCTGCCCGAACTGCCTCGAGCTTTCCCCTTTGTGGAACTCGCTCCTTCCGACCATCCTCTCTCCAGTTGAGTATTAGTTTCACGTCAGGTTCACCACTGATGGTGTGTGGGCTCGCGCTAGGGTGCTCACACACACAACTCTCTAGTATTACTATTCCAGGTGACCGATCCCCCTCCCTGCTGTACTATGGGAGGTATTTATAACTCTTGCCCTAGGGCCTAACGGGTCTAGCAGGCCTGGTTGGTCCAGAGTCCGACTTGACGGGCCCTGGTACTAACATATATATATGGTAGATTTCCAGTGCAATATTACTATTTGCGCTATCTGAGCCGTATGAAATCTAGTCATTCAATTCTATTGATGAAATTACAACCGTCTATATATTAATAGCTATTAAAAATGAAATCTACTATATATATTCGTTGGATAAAAGAATGTTCTATGTGAATATGTCATAAAGTTTGTGTCAGTAATTAATAGAATGCTATAGTTGTTTGTTCATAGATAACTAGCTAGTGTCGTACTATCTTATCTTGATAAATGTGGTGTCCTTATGTTAAGGAATAGACGAGGTAAATAATGGTAAATAGAAGTATGCAGTTTTGGTAGTGAAATTAGAAATGGAAAAAGTGATAGGAAAATAAAATATTTCATTAAAAGTAAAGAGAGTTGGAAAATACTACACGTCCATTGATAATAGAACGACTACCTAAGACTACAATATACTACGTACTGAATAAAATTAGAACAACTACTTCCTATAACTAACTACTACATTGCACTGAAAAAATAAAACAACAACTTAATACAAAAAGGTACGACATCTAAATAGAAAATGTTATTGAAGATATTAAAATCTAACAAGAACAGTATTTAAATTGAAGATCTAGAATAAACGCCTTGTTCGAAGATAGTACTGGACATCATCTTCATTCACAAATCTTTGTTGAATCATAACATCAATGATATGAGGACTATTGAAATGAGTTTGAACTGCATAAAATGGGTAAATGTTGAAATAAACATAGGTATTCAGCAAGTACTACCGTGCACAATTTTTGAAGTTGCAG
Organism: Zostera marina; assembly: GCA_001185155.1. Taxonomy (NCBI): domain Eukaryota; kingdom Viridiplantae; phylum Streptophyta; class Magnoliopsida; order Alismatales; family Zosteraceae; genus Zostera; species Zostera marina. Next base: position 673,878 of record LFYR01001054.1, on the reverse strand, counting down.
TTTGACATGATGAACAATGCACGTATGATGTGTGGCCGCCGTATAAATAATTAAATGAAAAAGTACTATTAAACACTAAATAGCAGACAAAAGAGAAAGTAATAATCACTCTTTTCAAAAATTCAACTTAATTATACCGTTTGTATTAAATAGATAACATAGCATTATCCAACATATAAAACGATGTTCCTAAACTTCAAACAATAAATCTCGAGTATGTGTCGTACGCAGGAAAGTAGAAACGCCTTACGGAATAATAGCCGTCAGATGCATGGCCAAGATTTGATAAGTCGCATATATCGCATTTAGACATATTACACTGGAAAATGATCCTATATATATAAATCCAACATTCTAACAAAATGGCTAAAGAATATTTTAATCTATTGGTCCTATTTCCTACTTCATGTTTCAAATCTATTGGTCACATGCTCAAAATCTGTTTTAAATTTTATTTTTGAAATAATCTCTTGTTTCAAATCTATGAATCTATGAGTCATAATTCATAAATTTAAAATCTCATTCTTATTTTGTTTATTTAAAATCTCATTCATAAATTTGGGAGGAAGAAAAAAAATCTTCAATTAACGACCAGTCATTTCACACTCACAAGTCACAGCTGACGTTCTGGTCCCAAATCCTAATTCTCAACTCAGATTTATATTTAAAATTCAACGGTCAGCAAGTAACAGCGCCTTGACCTTTTGAAATTTTAAATGCCGATGACTGTAATAATAGTCCAATAGACTTGAATTCGATCGTGTTGCCAATGACTGTAAATGCCGATGACTGTAATAATTCATGACTGTAATAATTAGTCAACAATCAAATTATTCAACATGATTGAAAATTTTCATGATTGAAAATTTTCAATCATGAATTATTCAACAGAATAGACCTATTCCGAATTTGATTGTTGACTAATTTACAGTAAAAAAAATTTTATTTTAAGGATACATGAAATATTATATGAAATATAATCCATTTTACCATTAATTTTTCATTCCCCCGATTTAAACACTTCCACAGTAGATCCTCGACCAAAAAACGATAAAAAAAAAAAAAATCACCAGTTCCACTAGCGGTGGCAGAGATTGACGTGTTACCGGTTGCCATATACGCCATATCTATCCATTTCTTTTCTTTTTCTACTCGTAATTTGACTTCTTCCTGTTGTTAGTGTTGTAGGAAAAATTATTCTATGGCAAATTAATTTGAGTAATTTCCAGAAATAAATGACTGTATTTGAAATAGACTAAAATGAGAAATTACAGATCGACCGGCTTGAATAACGACGATCTATGTCTCTGATGTACGTAGTCAGCGTTGGATGATTTTGGGATATATATATTTTAACACCAATTTCTCATCTAACAGTTTAGTGATGTCGTAATGTCACGTGTAAGATATGAATAATCATGTTGGTCACCGTTATTTACGTACACGCAATAAGCTTTGTATTTTTCTTTTACAACCAAATTAATAATGCATAAATTCGATCCACAGGAAATTTCGATAACATCAGTACAGTAATTCATTGCGAAAGTGTTGTCGATCAGGAACAACCATCAACAGATCGATCGATCGATCGTATAAGATATATTTCCTTAATTCCGACCATAGCCTCCTCCGATCCGATTCGACCCTTCACGTTAAATACGTATTCGTTCCGATGACCAGAACACTAGGCTCAGTACGTCCAAAGGAAACGTCATTACACCGACGTATGTGGATGTTTTTCCAGATTGCTGGATTACTTGCGCTACTTCTTACTGTCTATATCTACGGCTCTGCCGTTGTTCTCAAGGAAGCCAACAGTTTAGGGCGGGACTGTATTCCACCCCATGTTTCAGAAATCAGGGAAAACTTCCGCCCGAAGATAGCGATCGTCAGCTTCTCCGACGAGGGTCGTGTAGGTTTGCCTAAGTTGTCGTCACCATCACCGAGAGCAAGAGGATTCCGAGGATTGATGGGAATGGTGAAAAGTAACAAGATATCTTACGCTAAGATGTGGGGGTATGATTTCATCGATGCTCGGACTTCAATTGACTGGAGTAGGCCAGCTAGCTGGAGTAAGATTCCGGCCATCCGTTCTAATCTCGACAAATACGATTGGATCTTCTGGAACGATGCCGTATGTCATAATTAATTAATATCATTATATATATATATAATTTATATCTCGTGCGTGCTTTTTAATCCCTGCTATTTTATTCTCCGGTGTACGTAGGATTCTCTGGTTACTAATCCGATCATCAGATTGGTGAGGAGACGATTCAAATATTATTCATTGATTAATTAATTGAAAATAATTGAATTCATATATATGTATACTGATTACATCAGGAAAGTATACTTCAATCTGTCATTGGAACAACTTTTGCCGGCGACGAAGATTGTCATCATAGCAACTGTGCGGATTTAATTGTCACTGAAGACGTCAACGGAGTTAATGCCGGTAATTCCGTGAACCATATTTAATTTTAATTACTTTAATTGTCACTGGGTCTGGCCGTCTGGGAATCTGGATATCTGGGTGAATGAGTGATGTGTAAATTATTCCTAATATTCGATGCATGTCAGCCTCCGAAATCCAAATATTTCAATATCCAACTAAACGGGCGGGCCGTGTCCGTACGCGGGATTAACCTTCCCAATTCCACTCATTATATTTATGGGTCTATCTAGATCTTACCAATAAATTATAGTTCATTTTTCAGAGTTATATAATATAATGAAAATGTAAAAAGTATAATTCGAATTTTGGTCTCAAAACTATTAACGTTTTCGAAGTCTATCTCTCTCTGAAATTCAGGATTCGAAGATGATTAATTATCCTAAGCATGCATGAGTGATTTTTTTTTATCTGATTAAAAAATTTCACCGTCAAAGACTCTTTTACCAAACGAAATCAAGTAAAAACATCTTAACCTTAATTCTAACCCTAGCCTAAACTAATTAATTTATGATGAATTTCCCCTAAACAGTAATTAATAATGATAAAAAAAATCCTTACATATTAGTTTGTTAAAGACTTAGACCTTTCCATGAGGAATTAAAAATATTGTGAAATTGTCACGTCCACAAATGAAATTGTGGGCCCGATTTTTATCCCTAAATATTAAAAATATCTAAATCAATCTGTCAAACGTGGAATAAGTCATTCTTTTGTCTCTCTATTAAAATTATTTGATCAATTGAATAGTTTTCTTTAATACTAAATTTAATTTGAACTATTTTTTTAATTTCCCTTCTAGATTAAATCATTAATCTTACTTGTCCTTGTCTAAAATTACTTGATCAATTGATTTTCCATTATGTAATATTTTTGGAATGATGGCATAAACTAACCTAAAGTGTAAACGGTCCATGAATTGGTTGGATCGTGATTCGAATTTGAAATCTGGATCCCAGAATCAAACCAACTCTTTTACGAATTTAAAAGCTATTTTAGAATTTCCGGTTGTTACCAATTATCATGTGTTTGTTCTTAATCATTAATTACGTATAGGTTTATTTTTTGTCCGGCGATCAAAATGGAGCATGGAGTTCCTTGACAAGTGGTGGAACATGTCGTCTTTCATCATCGAGGGATCGAACAAGAGTGGTGATAATGATGCTTTGATTCACTATATAAACTCACTTTCTCCATCAGAAATGTGGAACCATGTCTCTGTTGCACCGATGCAGTGCATTTTTAATTCTTATCCTTGGACCCCCACTTGGAAATCTCTGCACCGTTTCATCTTCTCGCCTTCATCGTATTGGAAAGGTTTGTTCTTAGCCCTTTTTATTTTAAAAGACGAAAAGATTTGTCATTTGTCAGGTTCAAAACTAAGTGGTAGAGGAGTTCGAGAGTCGTGTTTCAATATCTTAAACCCTAAAACTTAATGGGCTGGGCTGGGCTGATTTTGACATGACCCCATTTTCTGTATTTGTCTGTATATTCATATTCCAAGGGTTTTCTGATGCGCGCTGAACTTGTATCACTTATTGTATGTAGGAGCTTATTCTAATGGTGATTTCATGGTCCATCTTGCGGGATTGGACGACAAAACAGAATGGGCTGCCAACATCATTCAAGAGATAAAACCCTCATCATCTCACAATTAAAATCCACAACCAATGCTTATTTTTCATATTTTTTCAGTATATATATACAGGTGTACGTGTCATTTGTCTATGTGTCATTTTTGTGCCGTTTGTTGTGCATGGGCCGTCGGATAAAAAGTTCCCCAAAAATGAATGGTTCTGATGATGTTATATATGAACAAATAAAAAATGTACAACGGTGGGTAGAATCTCGAGGTATTACTGTCAGCCGTACGAATGTGAACAGTATTTTTTGGTTTTGTATTATGTGTAAACTATCAACCTTATCCTACCTACACCTATGTATTAATATTTTTATTCTTTTATTTCTAGCTAATTAATGTTCTTGACCACTATTGTTTGACATAATACTGTACATGATTGATGTATACGGTTTTATTTGTTGAAAAGTTGTTATACATCTTACTAAAATACTACACCATCATTACTTTTTTTTTTCTTCTCCCATTTTCTTCCCACAAACATAGGAGTTGGAGTTTCGTTTCCAACACTATTGAGTAGGTCAAAACTAGGATGGTCTATAGAATTAGGCTCTAGGTTTCCATCCAAGTACATGATGTCGAAAGTTGATATCATGTCTACTACCACATGTTCTTCCTGTTGGGTTTCACTAATCGGATCTATGTGTTCATTTTCTATAACCTCTTCACAATCATTTTTTGGTTCATGTGATGTGGATGCTCCTAGACTACCTGTATAGGGTTTTGATTTCGAAACTAACAAATCACCAGACGAAGAAATATTTATAATATCTCTAACCTCATTTTCCTTTCCCTTTTTTCGACTTAAACTCTCTAAATCCTTCCAATCACCTGTGTAATCCATTAATGCAAAATTGGTATTTATCTATCACAAAATTATATTTGTACAAGTTGACTTACCTTTCGAATAGTATTCGAATTCATCAATTTGCGAATTTGTAGACTGAAATAATCCAAGTTCATTGTCAACATATAATCAGTTTTACTATTTTGCTGATAAAAGAATAGTCAACTACCTTTGGAACGCAGTTCCAAAAAGGTCTGTTCCGAAGATATATATTCGGGTAAGGTCGGTTGGACTAAATTGCAATTGTATCCCTGTTAATCAAAAATACATTAATTTCTTTTCATATCATAAGTGCAAGTCATGTCTTACATGCAATTTAAAAGTACATGTCTTCAAATAATACGAAAAAATAAAATAACCATCATACTACATCTACTACCATATTTCCTACAACAATTCATAACACATATCATACAACATACAAACAGAATAGATACTACAGGATCAGACTAAATTCAAATCTTTTTCCTCTTCACCTCAGCCACATTCTTGTCCGCATCATACGAAATAGGCTTGCACGTAACCTAAACAGAATCATATGTCAAACAATTTTATAAAATTATCCAAACAGTTTAGCGTTGAATTGTAATTTACACCTCATCGTCATCTAGCAACGCGATTGTACGATCTCTTCTTTTCGTACATCCTTCGTAGTGTTGAAATATGACCTCATTCCTGGGAGAACTTGGTGAGAATAAGGAGTATATATGTTCCCATAAAAAAACCTGTAATTCCAATAACAAATATTTTTCAAACACATAATCAACAAAAGCAATTTATTAATTTTCGGGTCTAATACTTACATTCAGCACTATAGTATATCCACACTACAAGATTCCTGCGATTCAGCGACGATCAGAAATCGTCGCTGAAAGTCAAAAATCGTCGCTAAATTGGTTTCAGCGACGATTTCTGATCGTCGCTAAAGCTTCGCTGTAGGTCGCCTCGCTAAAAATTTAGCGACGATGTTGGATATCGTCGCTAATTATCAGCGAGTATCAGCGACGATGTGTCATCGTCGCTGATGTAATCCCACACACGCGCTATTTTTTGGCGCCAAAAAATAGCATCGTCGCTGAATCGTCGCTAATATTTGAAAAAGATCGTCGCTAAATCGTCGCTTTTGTTAAATTTTAATTTTCCCTGTTTCAATTATCGTCGTTAAATCGTCGCTTTTGTTAAATTTTAATTTTCCCTGTTTCAACTTATCGTCGCTAAATCGTCGCTAAATCGTCGCTAAATCGTCGCTAAAATATAATACAATAAAAAAAAATGTTTTATTTATATGGGTGCTCATTTAGAGCCTTACTATTCAATCACACCTGTAAATACATGCAAATACAATTCAACCCTAAATACAATTCAATACCTGCAAATACAATTCAATTCACACCAATCTCATACATTCAATCGATCACACCAATCACATACATTCAATCATACAAATTTCACATATTGAATCACAAATGAATCACAAATGAATCACAAATGAACAATTACAATTTCACATTACAATTACAATAGTGTTAAGTGTTTCAATTACAATAGAGGTAAGTGTTTTACAATTTTTTTTGTTGAACAATATTGGAAATATCTAAAGTCTTACCTTTTGGTCGAGGTGTCGAATTCAAAGTAGTATCTTCTTCCCAATAATTTCTCGATAATGGAATAAGTTGGTTCAACTGAGAAGAAACATGAACATTACTCGATGATGGACGATTCGGGTCGTTGCTTGTAACATTAGCCTGAAAATAAATGAAGATATTCAAAAAATTAATAAATTTAAAAACTAATTTAAAAACATTTATTAAACTCACATGTATATTGTCAATTAACCGTTGTTCCATCATTTTAAATCGTTTTTCGTTTTATATTTCGAACGCTTCCATTCGTTTTTCAACGGCTTTGGAAACTGTCAATTCAAATTCTTCAGTGTTGTGCTTCTCAGTTTCCTCATTGCTCATTTTCTTTCTCCTCTTATTTGATAACATAGAGTCATTGCCAACTCTAAATCCCAGAATGCGCCCATTTTTCTTTCCCTTTGATGCTTTCAGCCAAGGTCCAATATGATCGTTTTTAAACAGAGGCTTCGTATGAAATGTAGTTCACTACAAGAAAACAGGGAAACAGCCACGGCCAAGTTCACTGGCTAAATGGCAAAATCCGTGGCTAAATTTAATTTAAAATATCTTTTTAAATATCTTTCTAATTTAATAAATATTTTTTATATTTAAATTATTCACTAAATTAAAAAGAAGTTATTTGGAATTTATAACTTTCAAATAACATTTTAATTTAATTTTTCACTTTAAAATTTTAAATATAAAAAAAACTTTATTTTATAACTTCTTTAATTTTTTTTAATTTAAAATAAACTTATTTTATAACTTTTAAAATATCTAATTTATTAAATTTAATTTTAGAATTTAAAAATTAAAATTTATTAAATTAGACTAAAGTTAATATTAGAAATTGATATTTTTATAATTTTTATAATTTAAATAAACAACTAAACCTAACCCTAACCTACTTTTATAATTTAAAATAACTTGATATTAAATTTAAATTGATATTTATAATTTAAAAATATTAGTAATTGATATTTTTATATTAGAAATTTAAATTGATATTAAATTAGACTAACTCTAACCCTAACCTACTTTTATAATTTAAAATAACTTTTATAATACTTGAATTTGTAACATTAAAAATTAAAATACCTTGTTTAATTAATTTATTTTTTAACTTTAAAATTTAAAATATCTAAAATAACTTCAATTTATAATTTTTATAATTTAAATTATTATAATTATCTAATTATAATCTAACTTTAAATTTTTTTATAATTTATAATATCTAAAAAACTATAATCTAACTTCTTCTAACCCTAACTTCTACTTCTAACTCTTACTTTTAACCCTAATTTCTAACCCTAACACTATCTAAATATGTATATATATACTTATTTTTACTAATTTTTGTTAATTTCTATTAATCCTAATCCTAATCCTAATCCTAACCCTAACCAGATTCAAGTTGAGCTCTCTCAGAAATGCTTCGTCATAGGGTATCTCTCTGAACTCTGAAGCACCTTCCTCTCCTACATATATTCCAGGAAGATGTACACATCCCATTGGTCACCAACCTATGGAATCTTTTAAACAAGTGTAATGTTCCTGATATCACTGAGTCACATGGTTTAAAATATGCACATGCATGCTTACACCCTTAGGCACAGAAGGATTCATGCTTTTCCCACATCTCAACTAATCAGATAGGCAGATTCGGTTTTAGATTCGTCTGATTAACCAAATATTACTTAGGTAAAAAGAAAAATGGATGATTTTTTCCATCTGTTTTTCTTATTCACAGGAATATAAGGTTTCCAAATTCTCTGAAGTCTGTTCAGACTTTTGGAAAGCTTCTTTTACAAATTACTAATAGTAATATAAGTCTAATATATTTAATCATAATTTAATAGTATTAAAAACTAAAAAGTTTGTGATCATGTCATATAAAAAAATACATGTGGCGCATTAGGCATGCTTGTTCCCCAAGATATCATAAGGTGCATGGTGCTAGCATACTGCACCTTAGCACATTTTAAACCTTGCTGAGATCTGATCCTCCTTTATTGACTGATCTTCCAAGGAATGAAATCCCCCCTTCCCCATAGAAAATGCAAATTAATTACCTGATCTTATTTATCACTTTAGGGATTTTCTAGCTGAAATTTGTAAATCTACATATATGATTGCATGTGAAGGAAGGAGTTTGCCACTTCTCCATAGGAAATTCTAAGTTTTTCCAATTCTTATCCATCACTCGTCTAGGAATGTCATAGCTGAATTCCTGAACAAATGGACTTCATAAACCCACATATATTATAGCTTATTATTCCATTTGAAGCCTGCCAGCATATGATGGCATTTTTTCTGATTATTTGACATACATCTATGCATACTCTGCTGCAAATCTGGTCCCTCAAATTTTTCTCAAATGATAGATTTTAAGGCAATAGTTACCCCGTCAATATCCAGTGTTTAGGAGCAATAATTTTGGGTTTGTGTTGTTTCTTGCATTATGCTTTAGTTTGCTAAATTATGAATAAAAATTATATCAATTTAAATCAAGTGAAATTTCTTTGTGATTTTTCTTTGGTATTTTTATTCGGTAGAGAAACAACTACAAGAAGATATCAAAATATTTTCTCATGACTCATGAGTGATTACTCCGGTGCAGGGAAAAAATTATTGTAAAAAGAACAGCAAAGAAGAGAAGGAAAAGATAGAAAAATATTGAGCTCAGAGTGTAATAAACTTACTTGATTGCAGCTTTTAAGAATGATGAACAGATTGTGCTTCTATAACAGATTGGCGAAATCCGGCGAGAGGAGAAATCCGGCGAAATCCGTTGATGATGATCGGCGAAAACCGGCGAGAGGAGAAATCCGGCGAAATCCGTTGATGATGATCGGCGAAAACCGGCTATTTAGAATGAATAGGAAAATCCGGCGAGAGGAGAAATTGGGGGTGGATGGTTTAGGGTTTAAGGTTTGGGAGTGAAATTGGGGGTGAAGTGTGAAATTGGGGGTTGTTTAAAGGGTCATTTTACATTAATACCTTATTCTTTTAAAATTTTATAAATAGGTCCGCATTATTAGCGATGATAAATTTTAAATCGTCGCTAAATGTTATATCTAACGACGATCATCAACATATCATCGCTAATTAAACAAAAAAAAAGATAATCAGCGACGATATATACATATCGTCGCTAATATCGCGGGTTTTCTTCAAAATCCTTCTTGTAATTTAGCGACGATCCAAAATCGTCGCTAAAATCGTCGTTGTAGACCTCTTTTCTTGTAGTGCCAGGAATGTACTCTGTCACGCGACTCCCTATTCTTTCCCTCCTAACCGAATTCGATGCTTTTTCCATATTCTTGAACATGTTGTTCATAATTAGCTTCGACCAATTCATTCTTTGAACTTGGTCTAATCTTTCTAAAAAATGGAACATTTTCATGAGCAGTGTTGTTCTAGGTGTCGGAATGAGGAAACAAGACAGAAGAAGGCAGAACCACAGCTTTACACAGTCCTCCACGAAATCACCTTCTTCGCTCTTCGTACGTACCACTTCTTTGAAAACCTCCTTCACGACGGTGTTGTATTATCAAAGTAAGTTAAGAAGTGTTATCAAGACTCATATATTATCAAATGACTCATATATGTAATATATCACACCTTGTCACTAGTTTGTTTTTGAAATATTTCTCGTAGAATGGGGTGTAGTGATTTATTTCATCAGTCTTGTCGATACATATTGTTGCTCCACTATAGGGTAGACCAAGAATTTGCCTACGTCTTTTGCCTTCATTGTCAAAATTTTGTCCTTCACACAGAAAGTGAAGTCCCCTATGTATCGACCTACTATGTCGTCCAAGTGAAAAGGGTTTACCACCACATCCACATCCTTGAGGAAGTGCCTGAATCCCAGTTTCTTGATCCTTTTGTAGAATTCTTTTGGTATACAATCCTTCACCATTAGTAATGTGTTCATGTATTTTGAATAGGCACATCGACTTTGGACTAAACAATGACCTATTATTCGAAATCCAAAACATCAATATATGTGCGGAAACAAAGATGTCTAGATTAATATACTCACTCGTTTTAGCCCCGCGAACGTAAGTAGGTGGGAAAGATTTTTGCGGCAAATGATCTTCGAAACTCGTGTCTTCATCATTCCACGTTCGTTTAAAAGGACCAAATTTGATCCAATTAATCGTAGTATGCAACATATAATCTAGAATATCATCCATACCTGGACTTGATTCTACTATAGTTTTCCTTTTCTTCACTTTAGGCATATACACACTCAGCGGTATGTCATCAGGAATTTCGTCATTCTCGTTTGCAGTTTCAGAAACTTCCAATTCCTCATCCGGCTCTATTTCATGTTCAGAAACCTCCATTTCCTCATCTGGTGCTATTTCAGTTTCAGAAACTAACATTTCCCCCAAAACAAAAGATTAATCAGTAAAACAAATCATTATAACAAAAAAAATCAAATCATAAAAAGATTTAGTAACCTCTGGCTGATTCATTTGCCATTGCATTTATGTTAGACGATTCTGATTCAGCATTTGTTTCATACTAGTAATCTTCATCGTAGCAGAGTCTGTCTTCTTATTTGCAACAACTTTCCTTTTCCTAAATTTTTGATCTTGGTGAAGATTCTTTATGGAATCATCTTCGGAATAAAAAACTCTCTCGGATCGAAGAGTGCGGAAAAATACAGGTTCTTTATTACTGGCAGTAGGAGTTTTCTCTATGTAATCGATTATAGCGCAATCAGATAAGTCGTTATTGACCTTTTCCATAAATTCAGTCTCTTGCGAGACTGAACGACTGAAAACTAGAGACACAGACCCAATAATAGACACTAATCCATTAACAGGACTCTTTTTTTTCTACAATTTCAGTATCTTTCTCAGCCACATCCTTTTCTACAATTGGACCAACTTCCATTGGTTTCGATGTTAAAGCCAAAGATTCAGAAATTCCCATCCCACCAAAGGTTTCGTCTGAAGTTGGCTTAGACATTTCATTCTTAGCCAACAACTCTGATTTTTTTATCTCAGATTCGGTTTCAACCTTCGAAGGAGGCTCGGAGGTTTCCAAGTTGTTTGCATCCGAAGGTGGCTCCGATATATATCCTTGGCCCACATTTTCATAATTTAAATTTTCTGAATGTTCATTCGGTTGTGGACTTTCAGTTGGTTCATTACTGCATCTCTCTAGTGTAGGAAACGTTTGGCCCATTACAATGTTATCCAAGTATTACAATTTAAAAAAAACCTAGGACCTAGACGACCAATATGATGCCCTAATTACTTCAATCCTTGCAATAGCAAAGACCAATAACATATTACAAGAATTCTCCAATACTTAATCAGAATACTTACAAAAAAATTCCCTATCTCTGTTTACAAAAATTATACAAAATTGTGGAAAAAATTTAAATTTCCCTTAAAACCCACCAAAAATTATTCAAACCCAACATATCAGTACACCCCCAACCACCAATAAATCTCTCATTCACAAAATTCCATCAAATTCAAAACAATTAAAGATTGATTCCTAAGTAGAAAACCCCCAATTACAGTCGCAATACTAATACCCCCAATTACACTAAAAAAATTATGCAACCACCAATATCAGTATACTAGCAAACAATCATAACCGTACAACACATGTATTATTACGCACCACATAAGAATGATTCCTAAGTAGAAAATCCATAACAAAACAACACTAATAGAAAACCCCCAATATTAGTGGTAATACCAAACATGACATGGAAAGAAATATGCAAACCCCCGAATATCAGCAAACCCCCAATTATATTCACACATCTATTATTACACACCGAAACCCCCAATTACATAAAAAAATTACAATTACATACACACAATCACATGGAACAAATTATTCGATCCCCCAATATCATTATACAGGTATTATTACTAATCAACACCCCATAATATTAGTAGAATACTAAACCCCCAATACAACAACAACTGAGGTATTATTACACGATTTAAATATTCCAACCTAAACCTTTACCCTCAACAACTACAAAAAGAACATTCATAGAACACAACAACCTTAGAAAAATCCGATTTCTACAATACATAAACCCTTTAAAAATCCCTAAATCATACCTTCCCTAGAAAAAACCCTTCCCTGATGTATTATTAAACAACAAGTTTTAGAAGAAATCCCTATTCTGACAACGTACCTTGGATTCCAGAGAAAACTTGCCACTCGCTACTACTATTACACCACGAAATGAAAACTCTGTTGCTTGCTGCTACTCCACGAAATAAAACCTCAAACGCAAACCCCTCAAATGCAAACCCTTATATATTTTCAAATAGAAAACTGTTGTTCCCAAGAAACGCATCTTTTCATTAAGAATTTCGAACTGACATTTACCTATACTACACTTTTGAAATGATATATTGAGAAGTGACAATACTGCATCCCTATCTACTACCTATAATCTAGGAGCATGCAAAAATTCAACATTTATAATCTAGGAGCATGCAAATATCCGTTGAATTTTTGCGTGCTTATTAACTCAAACAGTAAATTACATAATAAAAATAGTTTTTTTAATCGAAAAACACTACGGATGGCTGAAAATCACAAGCCATCATCCGACGGCCTACAACGAATGACACATATATGACACACCTGATAGTTGCCCTATATATACATGGAATTATAGAGTTTCAAATTGACATAATTTTTAAAGATCGAGTGAATTGTTGTAAGACTTGATCTGCTTTGGAACCCCTCCGGTATGCTGCGTACAATCTTTGTCGTGGAATGGTCGGATATGCGATGTGAAGATGCGTTAGGGCAAAGTGAAGTAGTTGATGTATGAAATCGCAGGAAAAAAAGATTCTATTGAATTGGGAAAAAAATCCCTTTTTAATTACAATATATTATAAGTTTACAATTTAAACTAAATTTGACCATCACTCATTCGTATTTTATTTAAGATTTAAGTTTTTTTATTTTGTAATTTAAACATTGTCATTTTTTGTAATATCATCAAACAATCCAACTTCACGTCCTCACTCCTCACCTGATATTTATTTTATAAGAATTGATACAGGGAAAATATATATGTAGTTTAATTTGTACAAATCAAATCCAAAATAAATGAAATAGAACATTCATCGATAATTAGGACAATGCAAAGAATGTTTAAGAAATTAGAAAGAAAAAAAGAAAACAATGGGTAGATCGATCGAGGTGCCTAGAGACTATGTATGTGTCGTGTCGTAATTAATTATCACAGCCCAAGGTTTAGATTAACACCACCCTCATCCTTGCCGCCATTAATCTCCTTCTCCTCCCATCCTCCCTCTTCATCATCTCCCTCAACGCTCCTGTTTTTGAACCCTAACTCAAGTTCCTTCCCATAACGAATCAACTCCAGTCTCCTCTCCTCCTCAACCATCGCCGGCGTGATCATATGCATGGGAATTGGCTGATGATACGGTGGAATCATTGATGGTTGGTCCTCGGAGACCAAGGGGAAGAAGGGCCTGATCATACCCTGGGAATTGATGTTGAATTTCGAAGTTGACGATTGACCAAAAATGTACATCTCCTCGTCATTATCAGGCCTCACGTTTCCGGCGGCCACCACGACCACCACGGGTGAAGTTGAGGAGGATTGCATGGACGACGTGTTGGAGTCCCGGATGCGGGCTCTGTCACGACGGTGGATGTTCATGTGACCTCCAAGGGCTTGTGCAGAAGAAAATCCTCTCTTGCAGAAGACACAATCGTATGATCGGACGTTTCGGACTTGGATGGTGTTGACTTGATCATCGGAGGACGAATCCTTCTTGGGCACATCTTCCTCCATCGACCGTTGGAATTAATCAGAGAATAGAAAAATTAACGAATCAATTGATCATGGCTAAGCAACATTAATTCCGATATACGACGTTCGATATATGAATTGAAATGATCATATCTAAGCTGCGACTAATTAATTAATATATATATATATACACATGGAACATTAATTAATGACTAATCTGAAATCTGAAGCGACAACTTATTAAATAATATTCTTCGTGCTTGCTCGCTCGTCTCTTAATCTCTCAACTCTTCAAAAATCTACATATTTATTAACATCTATCCATGTTAATATAGTCTTCAACTTTCACATAATATATTAAAAATAAGATACTTTCTGTTTTCGATATATAATTTATTTTATTTAAAATAAATAAACGACTTAAATTAATATCTTGTAAGATACGAAGTTAAAGGTGACTAATGACGGGGTGGGGGTTACGTTTCCTGTTTCTTCCGTATCTGTCATTTTGACCGATGATAGGGACGGAGAAATATCTGAACTAAAAAATCTCCTCTTTCCCCTTAGTCGACATTTTGGGGTGACTTTTATATTTTGCACTGAAGAAAATAAAATTATAAAAATTAGATTTGAACACCCTAAAAATTATAAAAATTAGATTTTAAAAAATTATATATTAAAGCAATTGAAATTTAAACATGAACCTTTTAGGATATAAAATATATGTGCCGTATGTAAATTCGTTATATGCGTCGTTTTGATATTCATCATTGGATACTTAAGATTTTTTTAGATGTCGTATGTATAAGTTAATTTTAATTGCATAACATTATTGAATGCCGTACTTAAGTTAATTTTAAATACATAACATAATTTGGATCATTAACACACATAACATCATTATTGATGTCAATCCTGTGTTGTGAATGTTTTTAACACACATCAGCACAAATAAATAAAGATAGCACCTGAATATTTCCAATAAAATATATATATTACATTAAGTTTGAGATTGAAAAAGAGAGTGAGGAGGGGGATTGAGAAATGAGAACTTTATGAAGTTGGGACTTGGTAGATTTTTGGGATTGGGTAAATTGATAAATAATTAATTATACCGCACCTGAAACTGCGGTACTTGCGAAACGGCATCACGCGCGGCCATCATGTGACGCTGTTCCGCAGATCAATCCCAAAATGGGAATGAGAACGACATCACGTGTGATGTCCTCTGCGGAACTCGGAACTCGCGACTCGCGAACGGTGGAGGATTTCGGCGATTGGACAGTCGGATGTGGTGTCCGCACTGAACGGGTACCGTTCCAAAAATACGCCCTAATTAATTATATTATGTAACTAATATATGATTTTATTAGTATATTATATATGATTAATTATATAATTTATGCTTTCAAAAAATACGAGTATACTTAGAGGCTGGGATTTCAATCTCAGTTGTCTACCCGTAGTCGGCTGGCCGGCTGAAATAATTAAGTCACAGGCTGAAGCGTTTCATTTAAATTTTTTAATACATATATGAGAATTAAGGGCAACAGTTGTAACAACGTAGTCCTGCCTGAGACGGCGAAACCAGATCGTAGTTAGAAGACTAGGTAGTTGAAATCATTGAAAGATCCGACTTGTTTAATTTTTTTATTTGGATTAATTAAAGTTAAAGAATAAAGGCGTGAAGCAAAATAATTTATTTAGGGTTCGTATATGATTCATTTTTATATATTGCACAGAAATTAATTAATTAATTAAGCATACCCAAGTCGAAGTTCAAGATCCAAATCCTCATCCAGACGAGCATCCTCTTTGTTCTTCCATGACAGATGACGATCCACTTGCTTAGGATATTTCTGGACGTGAAATGATATCGAGGAGGCGGGTGGAACAATGTTCAGGTCGGGGATATTTAATCTGTTAGTATCACAAGCACTCTCCCATGAATGAGGAGATAGTGATTCTCTCAACTTTGCTCTATCCCTCCTATGAACGTTCATGTGACCTCCAAGAGCCTGTGCAGATCTCAACTCCCTCTTGCAGAAGCAACATGTGTAGGACTTTGGAGGCCATGGATACCCAGTAAGAAAGCTTCCGTAATTCGAGACCTCAGACCCTCTGCAAGCTCGATTGCTCAACTTGCTCTTTCGGCATTTTTCCATGGTTCGATTCTAATGATGAATGAGGTAGTAAGTTGAGTTATAATGATGAATAATAAGTGAGTGAATGAGTGAGTGAATGAATGAATGAGATCGGTCTGAAAACACCATAACGAGAAGGAAAACATAAAAAAGTGTCTGCAAGTTAACCAGATTTTGACATAGATATCATAGATGAGGGCTAGTGGCACATGGAGTGCGTTGGAATATTGTATGTAATGGGAGGAATATTGTGTGATCTTTCCGGCTGTCCATATCGATATCAATATAGATATATAGATAGATCTTGTGAACAAGTCATTTATTGGTGTTTGTTAGTATCTAAAAGGTTAGAGACTGTTTTCGACAATGACTCTTCATTTGTTAGGGCTAGACGACGTCGCATGGAATCAAATAAAATTTACCTAACTACTTTAACCAGAAGTTTAGTAGTTATATTTAAGGATGTAAGACGGATCCAGCTGGATCCGGTCTAGGAAAAATAAGGATTTGTTTTTTTTAAAGATAATTAATATTTAAATAATTAATAACAAGTAACAAAATATCATAATACTTATCCTAGCATTTGCACACGAAAACTTGAAGACTGAAAAGTAGATATATATATATATAGGTGTTTGTACCACGGATCCAGCCCACACACCATCAATAGGAAACGAGTGCTGAAAAGGACCACAAAGGAGATCACATTGCTTTCTGTTGGAATGTACGTTCGCCGGGGTAAGCCCACAACCTCAACTCTCCAGTGTTCACTCTCTTAGAATTGTCAACCCCCTCCCCAGTTGGGCCAGGGGAGGTATTTATAGCCTTCACTTGTTGTTATTGGGCCTCGTGGGTTTGTACGGTCAGCCCCGTTCGTCCGCTCGTCCGCCCGCCCGTCCGTCCGCCTGGGCCGTCCGGTCCGGTTCGGTCCATGGGCCGCGGTCCATGGTACCAACAGTACTCCCCCCTTCCTTAGCAGGCCCGGGGGCCTGGGGCCGTCCACCCCCCTTTCGACCCCCACCTGCTCTCATTAAAGCTCCTTGGTTCTCGGGCCCCTCCTTCATTGCTTCTCTATAAATAGGCTGCTC
>LFYR01001054.1:637691-648830 GCA_001185155.1 Zostera marina | reverse complement strand
GGTATGCGGGGTCACCGTGAGCTGATGGACTTGCTCTTGCAGTTGACGCTGGCTCTCCTGCAGGTTGGATATTAGCTCCACGAGCTGCATCCTCTCCCGTTTGCTCTCTTTCTCCGCGCGATCCTTCTCCTCCGCGCGTTCTCTTCGTCGGAGCTTCTCGCGCTCCTTCTCCCTTCTCTCCCGGGATCGCGACCGGGACCTCGTTCTCCTGGCCCTCGGTGGCGATGCCGCCCCTTTGTGCCGGCGCCTCTCGGGTGACTCACAGCCGTACCTGATCTCCTCGAACTCCATACGCAGCCTATCCTCGTCGTCCCACTCCTCGTTGGCCCTTACTTCCTCTGAGTACCGGTCCCGGGAGTGACGTCGCTCCGGCCGATACCCCTCCGGCTCCCGCTCGGGTCGCTTGGAGCTCTCCCCCACCTGATAACCGCTCTTCGTCATCCTTTTCTCTCCGGCCGCCATGTATTTCGTTCACGTCAGGTTCACCACTGTTGGAATGTACGCTCGCCGGGGTAAGCCCACAACCTCAACTCTCCAGTGTTCACTCTCTTAGAATTGTCAACCCCCTCCCCAGTTGGGCCAGGGGAGGTATTTATAGCCTTCACTTGTTGTTATTGGGCCTCGTGGGTTTGTACGGTCAGCCCCGTTCGTCCGCTCGTCCGCCCGCCCGTCCGTCCGCCTGGGCCGTCCGGTCCGGTTCGGTCCATGGGCCGCGGTCCGCGGTCCATGGTACCAACACTTTCAAAGAAGGAAAATATAGGAAACCCCATCGAACCTGAGAGGAAGCTCTGGCATTCAACGGCTCGGAAGCTTACGCAATGTCAATCTGGCAGGAGTTGGGGGAAGTTTGACGAATCCCATTTGTAACTTAATTCTGTTGTTGATTTATTTCATCTTTCTCCTTTTTTATTTAATTTCTACTTAATTTTTTTCTTTAATTAATGCTAAACAAGTACCGGACGTACTAACTCAACTAATTAAAGACATGGATCGAAATTAACTCAACTAATCAAGATAAGTCTACTATTAAAGGCCCATGGTACATTATTTAATCTATTTACGTCATTTTCCTTTAATTTTCACTACATATATATTATCAAAAAAATGAAAAGTCGATGGAGATCAATTTAAGACTATTGGTGATACGGACGTCCCGCCATACAAGCGCTCACGACGATCGCTGACGGCACTGAAGGATTTCATCACTGGGGATTTCACAATCACTGATTGAGGGAGAGTGTTATTTGCATATTTATCCAAAAGTATTATTATAATTAACTATATTTTATGTTGTTATGGTTTCGGCATTTTCACAAACAGTTGCAGGGCAACTGCTGTTAGTGCCAAACGTGGGTTGGTTATGTTGTGGGCATTTTCACAAACAGTTGCAGGACAACTGCTGCCAATATGTGTAAGTGTATTACGTGTACTAAGTGTATTGTGTGTGTAAAACATGGGGGAGGTCTATATGACCCCCGTGGAACGATTTAAAAAGATATCAAGAAAAAACTATTACAATTATCTAGCTAGCTTATAGTTCTCGCCGGTGTAATACTACCGGACCATAACATTTGGTGCTTTCAATCGAACAACTCATGCCGGACGACGAGCTGCACAACGAAGAGCTTGCCAAGCCGACAATCGAGCAAAGGATAGGCGCGTTAGCAACTGCACAAATGGAGCTCTAGACATCTTCGAATGGAGCCATACGCCGTTTGGAAGAAGGAATGATGGCTTTGTCGACACGGTCCAACCTCACGCATTCACCGGAACATAACATGACGAATATTTACTCCGGTTATTCTCCAACACCAGTTACACCCATGCAGCAAAACGTCCCACTATACACTCCTACCACACCAAGGACGCCGCTACATCAATCAATTACAACCCACCCGACCGTTGCTCCAATACATTGTCATTTGAACACTCTACAATTTTCTCAACATCAGGCAGTTGCAAACTCAGCGGTTAACATGCCGACGGTTACAAATCCAGCAACGGTTATCACCAGACCTGTGAATCAAATACCATATCAGAAAGCGTTGTTGTCGCCTCCACCGTTGGAACTTCCTCAACCAATGACCAACCAGTGGAACAACGATAATCCACAGAATCAGTTGTTACCAATCAAATGGAAATTCGACTTCCCAAAATTCAATGGAAACGATCCGCATGAGTGGATCCAAAAATGCGAAGACTTCTTCTTCTTTCATAACACATCGAAAAATCTTAAAGTGTGCTCGGCTGGGTTTGCTTTCGAAGGTGAGGCCGGGAAATGGCTCCGACATTAGAGGTATGTTGTTGAGATATTAGTTGTTGAGGTGAGCTATGTTTTCTGGTATTGGGAAGATTTGATTCAGAGGGAAAGAGGGTCGGACATTTGAGTGCTTTCGCACGGGTTCAACAAACATCGATGGTAAAAAAATATATTGAAAGGTTCGAAGAGCTTTCCAACAGGGTGCATGGCTTCGGGGTGCAATTCAAAGTGGAGACATTCTTATCGGGTCTTAGGGAAGACATACGGAACGAGGTAGTACCATTCAAACCTACAAACATGTTGGACGCTAAGGAGATGGCCGAGATGCAAGAAGTCAAGTTAGACAGCAAAAAGTTCAATTATCGTACAACTAAGATCCTTGACACAAGCGCTAGTTTACAACGTCGTCTTCTACCACCCAGTGTCAAGCGGTTAACTATTGATGAACAGAGGATACGTCGTGATGCTGGTCTCTACTACAATTGTGATGAACGATATACCAGAGGTCATCATTGCAAAAACCCAGCAAAAGTACTTTTGATGGAATCGACTCCATTGGCGAGTAAGGATGAGGAGCTGCTCGTTGGAAATGGAGACACGGAAGAAACGGCTCTGACGGAAGACGAACAAGAGATTCCAGTCACCTCGCTTTATGCAATCATGGGGGCTCCGAGGTCGATCCAGGTTCGTGGTTTCGTTAAAAATACACAGTTGCAAGTGTTGGTTGATCCCGAAGCCTTAATTTCATCCATGGAAGATGGATGAGACAACTAGAGTTACCCATTGATATTTCTCAAAAATTTAATGTGATGGTTGATAATGGAAACCAGATGTCAGGTCAAGGGGTGTGTAAAGACGTTAAAATCATATTGGGCCCGACGACATTTACGGTAGATTTGCACATGGCTCGGAGCTGATGTTATTTTAGGAGTTGATTGGTTGCAATCCGTGGGTCAGGTCACCTTTGATTACTCAAATAGGTCAGTAGCATTCGTGGTTAATGAACACCTCCAGACAATTTCAGCATTAAACGATGAGGTACCGACGGTTCAGCTAGTTGATGAAAAGATTGATGACGATGACGATGACGATGACGGGTGTCATTTGTTCTTTGTTAAAGCACAACCCATTGAAGAAAATATTCCAACGAAGGTAAAAACATATCATCCTGCTATTAAATATAATATTGGATCACTTCGTCGATTGCTTCTCACCACCGAAAGGACTACCACTGCCGAGAGCAACAGACCACGAAATAATTATTCATCCTGGAGCAGGTCCGGTAAAAGTTCGACCGTATCGGTACCCGCACAATCAAAAATCAGAAATGACCAAGATTGTAAATGAAATGTTAAAAGACGGAATCATTCACCCCAGCAGATCTCCCTTCTCTTCACCGGTCATATTAATCAGAAAAAAAGATGGAACATGGCGGTTTTGTGTTGACTATAGACAGTTGAATGAAATCACGGTGAAGGATATTGCATATCCGATTCCCACAGTAGACGAGATTTCTGATGAGCTTCTCATGGAGCCAAATACTTCTCAAAGATTGATTTAAAATCGGGATTTCATCAAATAAGATTACATCCAGACTCAGTTGATAAAACAACATTTAGAACACACGACGGACATTACGAATTCTAGGTGATGCCGTTCGGCCTTTGTAACGTTCCGTCAACGTTCCAATCGGCAATGAACGCGGTCTTCAGAGATCAGTTGAGAAAATACATTTTAGTCTTTTTTTGATGATATTTTAATCTACAGCAAAGATTGGACAAACCATTTAAGTCACGTCCAATTAACTTTGGCAACGCTAGCACATCACTCACTGGTGGCTAATGAATCAAAGTGTGAATTTGGGATGACTTCAATTTTCTACTTGGGTCACAGAATTTCGAAGGATGGTGTGGAAGTGGATAAAGATAAAATTACAGCAATAACAGATTGGCCACTTCCGTCGAATCTGAAGCAATTACGGGGATTTTTGGGTATGTCGGGTTACTATCGGAGATTTTTGGAAGACTATGCAACAGAGGCAACACCCCTCACTAATATGTTGTGCAAGGATGGGTTTACATGGACAGAAGAAGGGAAGAAAGCATTTGAAAAATTAAAAGTGGCATTGTCAACCACGCCAATACTCAAGCTAAAAGATTTCAAGGAAGAGTTTTCGGTAGAGTCGGATGCATCGGGTTTTGCTATGGGGGTTGTTCTGTCACAAAAAGGAGGAGCAATAGCATATTTTAGCAAACAATTTCCACCGGCCGTCCGTCACGCTTCGGCATACGTTAAGGAGATGGTTGCAATAGTCGAGGCCGTGCGAAAATTCAGACATTATCTGTTGGGTGAGCAGTTCAACATAATTACCGATCATGAAACATTAAGGCATATCCTAACTCAAATAATACACACACCGGAGCAACAAAGATACTTGAAGTATCTATTGGGGTACAACTTCAGAGTTTCATACCGTCCGGGGAAACTAAATGTGGTGGCGGACGCGCTCTCTCGTCAGGAGGATCTTCGGCTACCTACGGAAGAGACAGACTTGTTGGCAATCTCAACACCGATATCGAATTTCGTAGACCAAGTCAAAATTGCATGCACTAGGGATAGTGTTTATCAAGCTCTGTGGACGCAGATATTAACGGACCCGATCAGCACAAGGAATTTTTCGATCAGACGTGACTTGATTCTCTATAGAGATGCAGTATTTGTACCAGAGGATGGGGCGCTAAAAAAATTAATTTTCGAAGAGGGTCATGCATCTCCGGTTGGGGGACATTCGGGTCACAAAGCGACTATTGCAAGAGTTGCGAGATTGTTTTTCTGGAGAGGTATGTCTTCGGATATTAAAATATGGATAAATGAGTGTGCTATTTGTCAAGTGGCAAAATCAACCAATTCAAAGAAGTTAGGCCTGCTGCAACCACTTCCAGTACCGTTGTATGTATGAGACGACTTAACAATGAACTTCATCACCAACTTGCCATTATCCAAGGGAAAGCAATAATCCTAGTTGTCGTGGACCGTCTCAGCAAGGGAGGCCATTTTATTGCGCTTAAGGCGCCCATTTCAGCTAATTCTGTGGCAGAAGCGTTCTCAAGGGAGGTGATTCGTCTACACGGGTTTCCAAGGACATTATTGTCGGACAAGGATCCAATTTTTCTGAGTTCGTTTTGGAAGGCATTATTTCGATAGCAAGGTACTAAATTACTGCGAAGTTCGGCCTACCATCAACAGACGGATGGACAATCGGAGGTTGTAAATAGGTGCTTGCAACAATATTTGAGATGTTTTTCTACGGACAGACCAAAAGGATTGGGCACGTTATTTGCACCTAGCAGAATTATGGTATAATACAAATAAACATTCTTCAACGGGAGCGACACCGTTTCAACTAACATATGGGAGGCAGCCACCACCGCTGGTTCGCTGGGCCAATAGTCCGTTAGACAATGAGGAAGCAGAACAGGTGTTAGAGTTGCGGGAAGATATATTAGACAGAGCTAAGTTGAATCTGATTAAGGTACAAGAGCGTATGAAAAATCAAGCTGACCAGTCAAGGAAGGAGAAGGTGTTCGAGGTTGGTGACATGGTTTGGGTTAAACTACAAAAATATAGGCAGAACACGGTAGCCAAAAGAAAATCCAACAAGTTAGAGAGGAGATTCTTCGGACCCTTCAAGGTGACAGAACGAGTTGGAGAGGTGGCTTATCGTCTTCAACTTCCAACAGAATCAAAAATTCATGACATTTTTCACATTTCACTAATGAAGAAATTTGTGGGCAAGACAAATGGAGAGGAGTCTGCATTTCCAAGGGACTTGACCAACATCGAGGACGATGTTGAAAGTGAGGAAGGAGGAGCTGATACGGACGTCCCGCCATACAAGCGCTCATGACGATCGTCGGCGGCACTGAAGGATTTCATCACTGGGGATTTCACGATCACTGATTGAGGGAGAGTATTATTTGCATATTTATCCAAAAGTATTATTATAATTAACTATGTTTTATGTTGTTATGGTGTGGGCATTTTCACAAACAGTTGCAGGGCAACTGCTGTTAGTTCCAAACGTGGGTTGGTTATGTTGTGGGAATTTTCACAAACAGTTGCAGGGCAACTGCTGTTAGTGCCAACATGTGTAAGTGTATTACGTGTACTAAGTGTATTGTGTGTGTAAAACATGGGGGAGGTCTATATAACCCCCGTGGAATGATTTAAAAAGATATCAAGAAAAAACTATTACAATTATCTAGCTAGCTTATAGTTCTCGCCGGTGTAATACTACCGGACCATAACAATTGGACACCACGTGGTAATCAACTCAGGTTAAAGAAGTAGTTAGTAGATTCGTTAAAATAACTAATAACTAACCTAACTATGAATCAAATGTTCAATGTAAATCAAAACTATAAATATATACAACCCGTTTCCCGGGCTCGGATTGACACCATTGTTAATCCGACGGTACTTACCATAGTACCGCATCCTCGGTGCTGATGGAACTGCATTGCGGACCGCATATACGCATCTACATGCTAAATAGTGTAAGGTATGGGTGGCCTCCGACATTCGAAATGACACTCGTACCTCCGACATTCGAAATAGTGAAAGGTATGGCCGGAACAGGGTACGGTCGATATGAAATTGTATCTGATTGCGGAACTGGACGTACACAAACAGTCCGCGGCTTGGTGACGTGGGACCAAAATCGTACCCCATTTGGAGGATAGGGACGGATGGCTAAGAATAGTCGATAGCGGGGAATGGCCGGATGTTGCCGTCCGCAGCCACCCGTTGGAGGTGAGAACCTCACCAAAAAAGCGTCCTAAATATATATAGGCTAAGACACGTTGGTTAATACAATCATTTGTATATATATAGGCTAAGACACGTTGGTTAACTGATTTCTTGTAAATATTTAAGTTTACAATGATTGAACCAAATTTCACTTCCACAACTATCATCAACAGTTCCACACAGCCATCAACATCGAAGGTTGTGATGAAACCGATCAGGTTCGTCACTCTAGAGAAAAATATTTATTTCTTGTGGGAAGCGCAATTTGTGAGACTACACTCCTAGTATAGGAGGGATCAGAGAGAAATGTCGACAGTTGCAAAGGAGAAGAAGAATGTTGGTGAGAAGAAGAAGAAGAAAGAAAAAAAAAAAGGTTAGTTGGAAAAGATAAACTTTACAACTTAAATATTTACAAAACTATCTCCTTAGTATTTATAATAATTATTTATACTATTTAATTTGACAATAATAACCTTATGGTTATTATTCTCACATCCCCCCTCAAAAAATACTAGATCTGGAACTAGATGAGTTTTTGAATCAAGACCACAACTGAACTTCTGTAGTTTAAGCAGTTAATGCTTCAACCTTGGTTGCTTTATGAGTGAGGATTAAAGCAAAAGGTAGGGGAGAAATCCTAGCCCGGATTCCTAATTTTGCTCATTTTATTCAAACTTTATTAGGAAACCCTTTCTTTAGGTCACACACTCCTCTAAGCTCGGATTAAAAAAAAAAATCTCCAAGTTATTTGATCTTTTCTACGTCTCCTTGCTCCATGTTTTCTAATCAACATACATATAGAGTATTATCAATTCAGAAATTAACCAAGCCCATATTAAAGAACCTAAACTTAGCTCTATTTATATCATTCTTGTAGTGACTCTTCTTTTATCTCTATTTTCCAGTCCTTCGAAAAACAGACCAGATTTCTATGCTTCTGCCACTGTCTTTTTAATCATCTGCAGCTCAAACTCATAGACTAAGTGAAAGAAAAAAAAAGAAAAAATATAGGAAATTGACAAACATGCATCTAAATTTTGATCTAACTTCAGAATTTTAACGACTACTATTTAATTTACTAATCAATATCAACAAGATCATATCATTTTTACCTAAATTCTGAATAATATGATGTAGATATCATAGCACAACCAAAATTACATCCATACCTCTTTACATTTATTCATACTTATGAAATACCTATTGAATTGATTGTAGAGACACTAGATTGTGTCTTTCCCTATGAAGTCTGAATAATTCAGAGCTTAAGTTTTTTGTAAATCCATCTACATATTGTAAATCAGATGGTACAAATTCAACCTTTATAGCTCCTTTACTTACCATATCTCTAATGTAATGAAGGAAAATGTCTATGTGTCTAGATTTTGCTGTAGTAGATGGATTATGTGTCATGAACACAGCTGATTTATTATCACACAGTACCTTAGGAGCTTCACTAAATCTCAGTCCTAGTTCTCTAAACAAGTAGCAAAACCAAGTTACTTCAGATATTCCATTGGACATAGATATGTACTCAGCCTCACAACTTGATTTTGAGACATCATTTTATTTCTTAGCCGACCAAGCCAGAACATTTCCTCTATACCAAATACTTAACCCAGAGGTTGACATTTTATCTCCAGGTTCACCTCCCCAATCAGAATCACAGTAAGTTGTGATAGTAGACAAATAATCTGGCATAGATCTCATTCTTAGTCCTAAACTCTTTGTTCCTTGTAAGTACCTAAAGATCCTTTGACAGCTATCATATGTAAATCAGTTGGTTTTTGCAGGTATTGACTAACTTGATTTACTTGAAAGACAATATCAGGTCTTATTAATGTCAAATATTGTAGTGATCCTACCATACTCCTATATAGTGTAACATCCTTTATAGGAGTTCCATCAATTTTGGTTAATCTTTGACACTTACTCATTGGTGTTGCACAAGGAGAACATGAAGCCAAGTCATATTTTTCTAATATATCCTTTATATATTTTATTTGAGAGATAATGACATAATCATCCTTTTTTGTACATTCTAGACCAAGGAAGAAATGAAGTTCACCTAAATCTCTACAGGAGAATTTTCCACAAATTAGATTGATATATTCATCTATTTTAATCTTGTTATTGTCGGTCACTATAATATTATTTACATATACTAATATATAGATTTTTATTTCTTCATTTACTAAGCAAAATAAGGAAGAATCTGATTTATTATTCTCAAACCTTTAAGTTATCCAAAAATATTTGTAACCTAGAGTACCAAATTCTTGGAGCTTGTTTCAAGCCATACAAGGCCTTTTTTAATAGACATACATGTTCTGGTTTAGTTGTATCAACAAAGCCAGGAGGTTGTTTCATATAAATAGTTTCATTTAAATATCCATGTAAGAAAACATTTCTTATATCTAATTGTCTTAGAATCCATTTATAGCTCACGACCAGTGAGATTATTGTTCTCACTGTTGGTACTCTAATCACAGGACTATAGGTGTGAGTATAATCTATACCCTCTTATTGATTGAAACCCTTAGCTACTAATCTAGCTTTAAATCTTTCTATTGTTCTATCAGTCTTTCTTTTAATTTTATAGACCCATTTACTTCCAATTATATTCATACCAGGTTGAGCTGGTATTAATATCCATGTTTGATTTTGAGAGAGAGCTTCCATTTCTTCATCCATAGCTTTTTTCCATTCTATTGATTTTGAGGCTTGTGTAAAACATGTAGGCTCTTTTTCTTCAGTTTTCTCAGCACTAGAGCAATCAAAGTCATTTAGATATTTAGGTTTCTTACCTATTATCTTTGATCTCTGAAATTCTGTTTTCTCTTTATTCAAAACAGTCTTGTTAATTCTTTTCTCCAAGGTTTTTATTGTCTTGGCTACAGTTGATTCTTTACGTAAATTTTCCTTCTATTTTCTAATTTTTCATTATTTATAGATTTTTGAGATACTTCGATCTTGGTATTTCATTATTATCATTTGTATTGTTCATATTGTTTTATTTTCCCTGACTCTCTAGATTAGCTCGTTCTATGATTGTTTCTGATGAAGTTTGACTACCTAAATTAGGATTTAAATTTGTATTCGATTTTTCCCAAATATCCTTATCAACTAGACCCAAATCTAAGTTCCTTGATTGAGAGTCACAATCTGAATTTATTCTTAATTCAGATTCAGCTTCATTCCTCAAGTTGGGATTCAAACTGTCAATCTTATCACTTAGCTTAAGTACACTTTGAGATTGGATACTTAAAGTAGGTACCGAAGTATTTATCTGAGGTATATCTTGATTACCCCTTACTAAATTTAGCTCATTATTTTTAAAAATTTGAGAAAGATCAACATTTGTTTTAACAACTTGATCTTTTGGTATAGAGGATATTGAAGGTTCTCTTGTTATAAAATTTTTGTGATTAAAATGATTAAGGAAAAATATGATATTTGTCCTATCATTTTCTATCCGAGTTGATTTAACCTGGTTCATTTCAGTCTTTTCCTCAAATTTCTTTAGAGGATAATGATCCTCATTAAATCTCACATTTTTTGATATAATCATTTTTCCACTTGTGAGAATAAGACACCTATACCCTTTATATTGTGCAGAATATCCAAAGAATACACATTCTGTACTTTTTGGATCAAATTTGTTTCTGAACCTTGAATTAATCAATGGAAAACAACTGCATCCAAAACTTTTTAAAACTAAGTAATCAGGCTTCTTTCCTAGAAGATCCTGATGAGGACTGATTCCCTTTAATATAGGTGTAGGTAATCTATTAATTAAGAAAATAGAAGTATCTATTGTTTCAGGCCAAAAAATTTGTGAAACCTTAGATTGACTAAACAAACATCTGGCCATTTAAATAATGTGTCTATGTTTCCTCTCAACAACTCCATTTTGTTGAGGGGAATAGCACTACAAGATTCCTGCGTTTCAGCGACGATCAGAAATCGTCGCTGAAAGTCAAAAATCGTCGCTCAATTGGTTTCAGCGACGATTATTGATCGTCGCTAAAGCTTCGTTGTAGGTCGCCTCGCTAAAAATTTAGCGACGA
>LFYR01001054.1:619166-637591 GCA_001185155.1 Zostera marina | reverse complement strand
TATCGTCGATAATTATCAGCGACGATCCCACACGCGCGCTATTTTTTGACGCCAAAAAATAGCATCATCGCTGAATCGTCGCTAATATTTGAAAAAGATCATCGCCATATCGTCGCTAAATCGTCGCTCTCAATAAATTTTAATATTCTCTGTCTCAACTTATCGTCGCTAAATCGTCGCTTTTGTTAAATTTTAATTTTCCCTGTTTCAACTTATCGTCGCTCAATCGTCTCTAAAATAGAATACAATAAAAAAAATGTTTTATTTATATGAGTGCTCATTTAGAGCCTTACTATTCAATCACACCTGTAAATACATGCAAATACAATTCAACCCTAAATACAATTCAATACCTGCAAATACAATTCAATTCACATCAATCACATACAATATTCAATCGATCACACCAATCACATACATTCAATCATACAAATTTCACATATTGAATCACAAATGAATCACAAATTAGATTAAGTGTTTATTAGAGATAATAAAGTTATAATAGAGATTACAATTATAATTACAATAGAGTTAAGTGTTTCAATTACAATAGAGATAAGTGTTTTACAATTTTTTTTGTTGAACAATATTGAAAATATCTAAAGTCTTACCTTTTGGTCGAGGTGTCGAATTCAAAGTAGTATCTTCTTCCCAATAATTTCTCGATAATGGAATAAGTTGGTTCAACTGAGAAGAAACAGGAACATTACTCGATGATGGACGATTCGGGTCGTTGCTTGTAGCATTAGCCTGAAAATAAATGAAGATATTCAAAAATTAATAAATTTTAAAACATTTATTAAACTTAAATGTATATTGTCAATTAACCGTTGTTCCATCATTTTAAATCGTTTTTCGTTTTCTATTTCGAACGCTTCCATTCGTTTTTCAACGGCTTTGGAAACTGTCAATTCAAATTCTTCAGTGTTGTGCTTCTCAGTTTCCTCATTGCTCATTTTCTTTCTCCTCTTATTTGATAACATAGAGTCATTGCCAACTCTAAATCTCAGAATGCGCCCATTTTCCTTTCCCTTTGATGCTTTCAGCCAAGGTCCAATATGATCGTTTTTAAACAGAGGCTTCGTATGAAATGTAGTTGAACCTTGAGACGATAAATTTTCGTCTTCGCTATCGTCATCAGAATCAGAATCACTGTCTTCTTGTCTTCGAAGTTATTCATTCAAATTTTCATATTCGGCCTTTACGAAAATCAAATATAAAACAATTAAGAAAAAATAAATATATTATGAATAATTAATAAATAATCACTCACCATCATAGTTTTTCCTCTATCATTTAACGGCGTATGAGTTGACAAGAATGCCTCTTGAAATGACGGTTTTCGACCTAATTTGAGACTATACGAAAATATCTAGTTAAAATAATTCATAAAATATTTAAATTGAAATGAATTTAAAATATAAACTTACTAATGCATGAGAGTTGGCTTCAAAAGAAGCCGATCTACGTACACCAAATAATCGTCGTTTTTAGTTCGATTTGCTGAATTCTTTTTTTATTTTTCTACGAACTCTGGTGCCAAAAACTTGTCCATCATTAGTCCCCATTTTTCTTTTGTATTGTATGTTGGAGGGAAATCTTTGCAAGTCTCGTCAAGTTCTGAGACACCAACATTTCTCTTTGCATCCAGTCTTGCTTTGCTAAGCCATTTTGGATAATTAATAGTCAGGTACTGATTGAATGCATTCCGAGCACGGTCTTGGTCATCAAATTTAAAAAAAATTTACACAGAAAAAATTATTGAGTTATTTCTCAAATAATCAAATAAATTGAACGCATATATAGAAGACATACAATCACATAACATACCAAAAATTTGTTCCAAATTATATCTTTATCCTCATCGCTCCATTGAGCCCATGTGATTTCTGCTCCTGGAATAAATCCTTTAACCAAACAACCAATTTTCTTTCGTATATCATTTGAAAATGTTCTGTAAGTTAAATTTTAAGTTCAATTAATATAATAAAAAGAAAGTTATTTGATTATTTGATTTTGAAATGAATTACATACCCAGATTGAAAAACAACTCCAGGAAATGGTGTTGAAGGTTGTGGAATTCCTTTTGTAAAATTTCTAGTACACCGACGAGCTGATTCCACCTCATTGTCGATAGATTGTCGTTGTCGACGTATTTGACCACGCTTACGTCCTTGTCCACGTAGCATTTCTGGAAAAAATCATGACATAATTCTATTAACTATAACAAAAAAAGATGATCACATAAAAAATCGTTATATTTTAAACTAACTTACAATCATACTAAAATCCTTCACCGTCATTTATAAATTCATTATCGGATTCGATATCTACATTATCTAATTGAGTATCGTTGTCAACATTTGTTTCTTCAAAAACATGATTTACACTCAAAGATACATCATCAATCCTGTCATCGTTGATTGCATTCACATCAAATTCATGAAAATCGTCTTGATATGCATTTAAATCTTTTTCTGAAACGTCAATGACATCTCGAGCTTTTGTTCTAAGCACCGTATACCAATCGATTGATTTTTCAGATACATTAGGTATATAACAAACTTGCTCAGATTGCCAAGAAAAAATAAACGGCTCGTATGTTTTTTGTTTAGAATGTGTGTCAATTGACACTGTTTTAAACTTGTCTATTTTGATTCCTTTGTGAATATCATACCAAATACAGTTAAACATCGAAAATCGAGTATCATCACCCAGAAATTCAAGTTCGATAATTTCCTGAAGAACTCCATAATAATTATCTCCATCATCTCTATAAGAAGAAGTCCCACGAACCATGACACCACAGTTTTGCGACGTTTTGCTTTTGTCTTCACTTTGCACATGAAATCTAAATCCATTGGTAATATATTTTTTATAACATGTAACTTCTCTATGAGGACCTTTCGAAAGAATATGCAACCGTTGATTTTGTTGACCATGCTTCATGCGATCTATGAACCATTTATGAAAAAGAGAATAAGTTTTTCTCTGCAATTCCTCATCAGAAATGTTTACATTTTCGTGAATCATTTCCTCCTCGAATTCTCTTAGAAATGGTATTACTTCATTGCAATTGAGAAGCACATAAATCATTATAGCATTATATTCTCTATCAGATATATATCTACGAACACTTCCTCCTAAAGCACGACCTGGTTGAGTAAATATTGATAAACGACCACCAGATTCGATTTCCCCATCATCAAAATTCCTTGATTTTCTATTGAATTTTGATATGAACGTACTATCGAAGTACATCGAGAAAAATGTCCCTAGTTCTTCAGCAATATAAGCCTCTGCAATAGACCTTTCAACGCATGCCTTATTACGGACTTTCTTTTTCAAGAAAAACATAAATCTGTAAATAGAAATTATATTTATATCATATAAATATATAATTTGCAATATTGATTGTTCGCAAAAGAGAATTACCGTTCATAAGGGTGCATCCACCTATATTGCACTGGTCCCCCAACTTTAGCCTCATATGGAAGATGGATCAATAAATGCTCCAATGAATCAAAAAGAGGTAGAAATATCTTTTCCAATCTACATATCGTCTCTACAATTGATTCCCCAAGTTTGTTCATTTCATTTTCTTTAAGTGTTGGAGAACATATGTTGCTGAAGAAACGACTAACTTCGGTAAATACATTAGTAAATTCTTTTGGTAAGAAATTATCAAAAACGATAGGCAATAATCTCTGCATGAATACGTGACAATCATGACTTTTCATTCCCGTGATAGTATTTTCATTGATTTTGACACATTTAGAGATGTTTGACACATAACTATCGGGAAAACGAAGTAGAGAAACATTATTTATAGTGATGTCGACAAATGGATTAGTGTTAATACGTTCATCATCGACCAGTTCAACATTATTTATAGTGATGCATTCATCTACACGTACTCTTTTCCTTGGTTCTTCATGTCGGTCCCAATTAGTGTAATCACTCATAAAACCAGACTTGTAAAGATGAACTGTCATTATATCTCTAACTTCCTTATTTAAACAACAACAACAACTACTACAAGGGCATTTAATTTTTCCATCTTCACGAGTCATAATTGACTCTGAGAATGCAAAGTTTAGAAACCGCTCGACACCATTGAGAAATGAATCGGTAATTTGATTTTTCTCATCTAGTCGGTTGTACATCCAATTTCGATCATTGCCGGCCATTCTATAAAATAATTGAAACATGCAAAAATGAGTTGCATGTCCGCATGAGTTTCATGAAAAATATATCATGAAAAAAAAAATCATAATAAGAAAGGCTCGGCTCGGGCTCAGCTAGGGCTTGGCAGGCTTAGCTTGGCTCGGCTCAGCTAGGGCTTGGCAGGCTCAGCTTGGTTCGGCTCAGATCGGCTTGGCTCAGCTCAGCTCATCTCGGCTCAGCTCGGTTTTAAAACCCAACATATGGGAATAAGCATGGCTACTTTGTTTTTGATTATTCCTATTTGTAAATTATAAACATATCAGGGCATTTGTAAAAAAATTTGATGGGCAGCCCAAGTAACCCCGAACTCCATGTCGGTCCTCTAAGATTTCTATTATGAGAAATCTTCCAAATTCACTACACAAAAGACTCCCTCAATCTCTATATTTGAGATGATTTGGCTGTCTTTTTTTTTATTAATCAATCTCTATATTTGGGGAAAATATGTACATGTGCTATTTGAGAAATCTTCCAAATAACAGAGAAATCTTCCAAATAATCTTGATTTGGGAAAAGTCGATTTGGGGAAATAACTATAAAATGACTTAATTTAACACAATTTATACTTTTGGGAAATCTTTTAGGAAATAACTATAAAATAACATTTAAAATCTTTTGGGAAATAACTTTAAAATGATTTAAAATGAACAGATCTTAACACTATGCCTTCATCCCATGCTCCATTCACAGAAAAAAGGACCGTCTAGAAGTACAAACGGAATGAAATCTTCAGAAATTGTAAATTAGTTAGATCCATCACTTATTCCCCAACCACATAGACTATTATGCAAGAGGATTCTTCAGAATTTGAGGAGAACATTATATTGCAAGAGTTCCGCAAAGGATTTAAACTTGGGGACAGACTTCTTCAGAGATGCAACATGAGAAAATTCTGTATTCGAAAGTCTATTGAGAGGATATATGGTGGAGAGTGGAGGTCGATCACTAAGAGGAGGATTTTCGGAAAACGTGGTGAGATTATCACAAACTGGGTAAATCTTTTGACAGAATAATTTAAATGAATTCAGAGCATGAGAGGGTTAGGATTTAAGGATTGATTGTGTCGTCATCAGGAATACATGATTTTGGAAGAGAAGAAGACACGGGAATAATATCCATTAATTTATTTTACACGGTGGTCAGAAAGGAACGAACAAGGTCAGGATTATTTATTGTAAAAGACACTTACATTACAACATTGAAAAACGAAATGAAGAACAAAAAACTCCAAAAACGATTGAAAAAAAAACTAAAAATAAAATAAACCAACACCCAAAAGCTGGATAAGGAGGAAAAATGATGACCTTGTTACTCACTGGATACGAGCTAAGAAAACACTTTGAAGAAGGCGACCAGTCGAATGTTGGAGGATGAAGATGGGTTCTTGGAGTCAGAGAGAGATATCGGAATATGAAGATGGGTTCTTGGAGTTGTAGAGCCGTAGAGGGATGTCGGAAGATGAAGATGGGTTCTTGGAGTCGTAGAGGGATGTCGATCGGAAGATGAATTCTTGAGTATTAGGAGGAGTGGGGTTTTGGGGTTTTTGATTTGGGGAAACTCGATTTGGGGAAATAACTTTAAAATGACCTAATTTAACATAATTTGGGAAAACATTTAAAAGGACTAAAATGACTTAACTTAGTTTATATTTTTTGGGATATTACAACTTAACTTAGTTTAAAATTTAAAAGTTAATATTACAATTTATTAAAATCACTAGTTGTAATTAATTTTTAATAATTTTGAAAAAATCACTAGTTGTTAATTTTTTATTTTTTAGGATTTATAATTTAAAATAACTTTAATTTATAACTTCTTCTATTTTTTTAATGTAAAATAAACTTATTTTATAAGTTTTAAAATATTTAATTTATTAAATTGATTTTTTACTTTTTAGGATTTATAATTTAAAATAACTTTTATAATTGAAATTTTAACTTTAAAAATTAAAATACCTTCTTTAATTTAAATTTATTTTTTAACTTTAAAATTTAAAATATCTAAAATAACTTCAATTTATAATTTTTATAATTTTTATAATTTAAATTTTTACAATTATCTAATTATAATCTAACTTTAAATTTTTTATAATTTATAATATCTAAAAAACTATAATCTAACTTCTTCTAACCCTAACTTCTAACTTCTAACTCTTACTTTTAACCCTAACTTCTAACCCTAACACTATCTAAATATGTATATATACTTATTTTTACTAATTTTTGTTAATTTTTATTAATTTCTATTAACCCTAATACTAACCATAACCCTAAACCTAATTATTTACATTTACTCTAACCCTAACCCTAATTATTTACATTTACCCTAATCCTAATTATGAAAATTATTAAATAATTGCTATTTGTAACGGAATATCCGTTAAAAATAGTTAAAAAATAAGTTACAATATATAAGTCCTAGTATTTGTAACGGAAATAGCAAAGTTAACGAAAATTCCGTTACAAATTCCGTTAACTTTGATAATAAGTATTTGTAACGGAAATTCCGTTAACTTTGTTTCGTCCGAACTGCCTACTTTTTTTTGTAGTGTGAATATAACTTTTCAAATAATACCTTATTCTTTTAAAATTTTATAAATAGGTCCGCATTATTAGCGATGATAAATTTTAAATCGTCGCTAAATGTTATATCTAACGACGATTATCAACATATCATCGCTAATTAAACAAAAAAAAAGATAATCAGCGACGATATGAATATATCGATATCATCGCTAATATCGCGGGTTTTCTTCAAAATCCTTCTTGAAATTTAACGACGATCCAAAATCGTCGTTAAAATCGTCGTTGTAGACCTCTTTTCTTATAGTGTAGGGACAACTATATCTAATAGTAATCCCATTGTTTTTTAATAAATCTTTAAATTTTTCAGACTTAAACTCACCTCCTTCAACAGTTTGAATAGTCTTTACTTGAGTTTGAAATTTATTCTTAACCATTTTACTAAAGTTATTAAATTCATTTATCATATCTGATTTATTATGTAGAGGTGAAAACCAAGTATATCTTGATTTATCATCAACAATTGTTAAAAAATACCTAAAATCCTTTTTTGAAATAACAGGGGCTGGTCCCCACAAGTCAAGATGAATTAGATCAAAACAAACACTAGTTTTTATTGAACTTCTTACAAAAGGAAGTTGATGTATTTTACCCATTGGGCAATTATTACAAAATGTTTTATTAACTTTTCTATCTACTGAAATATATGGTGCTATTCTCTTAAAAGTTTGCTCAGAGGGATGACCAAGCCTTCTGTGCCACATATCTTCAGATAAATCCATTCTATAGCACTGATGTTGATGAAGATCTGGGGTAAAATGATACAATCCTTTGGTACTAATCCCAGTAAACAAAATTTCTTTTGTTTCCACATCCTTCACCATAAAATCATTTTTATTAAAAATAATAGAAACATTCATATCTGATGCTAATTTTTTAGCAGAAATAAGTGTTTTATTTAACTGAGGCACACATAATACCTGAGTTATTCTAAATTTTCTACCATTAATATAAAAAATTATTGAACCTATTCTAGAAATTGGTATTAAATTTCCATTTCCAACTCTAACAATAGACTTACCAGAATATGGTTCACTTTCAAAATACAAAGCTTCTTCTGAAGTCATATGAGTAGATGCACCTAAGTCCAAGCACCAATCCATGTTGTATAGCTCACTCGAATGTGCGGGTTGAACCTCAACATTATTAATAGTAAACTCTTCTTCAACCTCAACATCATCTTCACCATCTGATCAGGTTCACACAATTCTCCGGCATGTTGCAGGGCTTCAGTTGATGGGTTACGTCAAGGAAGAGGTCGAACTTACAACTCTGGCGGCCATCCAACAAGACTAGTTGATTCTTAATTAGTTGGATACCGGGATCTCGTTAATAGGATTTCTTATGGGAGTAATCTGGTCGATCATTAGGACAGCAACCGCCTAACAAACTCATATCTGACTCCAGGTCGACTTTCTGAAATCGACTTTTTGGGGTCGATTTTCCCAGGTCGACTTGCTGAGATCGACTCGAAAAAGTCAACCTATCCTAAAGTTGACATGGAGCCTCCCAAAACCTATATGGGTCGTTCCATTTACATTTGGTTTGTATTTAAGTTTTCAGATGCCGGTGATATGACAAAGCACGAGGTACTGTATCACCAACGATCAACCAAATTAATATGCATTAATTGTACCTCAATGGAAAGAAGTGATGGAACTCGAATTCAAGGTTCTCACAACGATACATGGACACTAGTGCCTCGGCAACCCGATGACATAGTAATAAATACAAAGTGGATATTCAATGTCAAGCCCAAGGTGACGATACATGCAGTTGAGCGCTACTGTTAAATCCAATGTGGGTATCTCCGAGGAGGAATCTGCTGTCGATGAGTGGATGGAGAGAGGCTTATGCGGCAGAGAAAAGAGGAAAGAGGGAAGAACTAGGGCAACAGTGTTAACTGCCCACTAGTTACAGTTAAAACGAAAAATGATTAGCACTGTAATTAGTTAATTAATTTGTGTTAACTACTAAATTGTTTTTATAACAATCACAATTCATTTTAATGAACATAACTACGGAATTGGTCCATTCCTTCCGGTCCATTAGACATTGGCCCAATTAGAATAAATGAATTGTATTGAAATTTTTACAACTCTATCCCCACTTCTTATTTATCTTTCGAATGAGTATTGGATAAATTATCTGCACAAAGAAACTTGAAACGAAATTATAAAACAATTCTAAAGATGTTATTAATTACACTTAAGACCTGAATTCAGTGTTTCTTCTTTTACAAAGTTTATTCCTTTAATTGCTCTGTTATCTGAATTCTAATATTGTTTTACTAATTCCTTTACTCCCCCTTCAAGCCTTGGAATATATGTTTTGTATTCCAAGCTTGGAGTGAGCTATGTCAATTTCTTTATCACCAAGAGCTTTGGTTAAAAAATCTACAAGTTGGAACTTAGTTCCTACTTGTTTTATTATTATTTTACCTTGATTAATCATTTCTCCTATGAAATGACAGTCTATCTCTATGTGTTTGGTTCTCTCATGAAAGACTGGGTTATTTGCCAAATAAATGGTTGATTTATTGTCAGAGAAGATGACAACTGGTTTGCTTATTTGGATTTTTAATTCATCCATTAATTGATGAATCCATGTTATCTCACATGTTGTTTGAGCTATAGTTCTATATTATGCCTTACATGAGGATCTTGCAACTGTTGCTTGCTTTTTGGTTTTCCATGAGATTAAAGAACCTCCAATCATTATGCAAAAACCTGTTAGAGATTTTCTGCTAATTTGGCATGATGCCCAATCAGCATCACAATAACCTTGAATTGTCATGTTTCCATTGTTGTTGTATATCAATCCCTGTCCAGGTACATTTTTGATGTATCTAATCAATTTGAAAAGAACTTGAAGGTGTATTTCTCTTGGTTCATTCATAAATTGACTTAACCAGTTAATTGGGAAGCTTAAGTCAGGTCTAGTGATGTTTAAATAGATTAGTTTTCCAACTATCTTTTTATAGAAGGTTGGGTTTTCAATGACTAATGATTTTTCATTTTTAAGGTCTATATGCCTTTCCATTGGGATTCTTGAAGGCTTGGCACCTGATAGACTACAGTCATCTAGGATTCCTAATGCATATTTTCTTTGGGAGAGATATATCCCTTTGTTTGAGTATGACACTTCAATGCCTAATAAGTAGTTTAACCTCCCTAAGTCTTTTAGTTTAAACTGATTTTCTAGTTGGATTTTAATTATTTCAATTTCTAACTCATTACTCCCTGTTATTATTATGTCATCTACATAAACTATGAGATATAGTATATTTTTGTTTTCTCTCTCTGATAAACAGGGAATAATCTGATTTAACTAGCTTGAGTAAACCAATATCTAAGAGTACTCCTCTTAGTTTCTCAAACCAGTTTCTTGAGTTTGCATACTATTTTATCTCATTCTTTTAGAAGACCTTGTGGTGGTCTTAAATATACTTTTTCATGTAATTCTTTATTAAGAAAAGCACTGTTAACATCTAATTGGTATAAATTCCATCCTTTTATGAATGCTACAGTTATAATGGTTTTTATAGTTACCATCTTAACCACTGGTGCAAAGGTTTCAAAAAAAATCAAAACCTTCCTTTTGTGTGAAACTTCCTTGCTTTGTATCTTTCTATTTGGCTATCTGGCTTATACTTAATTTTATATATCCATTTGGATCTTATAGACTTCCTATCTTTTGGAAGATCAACCAATGTCCATGTATTGTTTTCTACAAGGGCATTCATCT
This sequence comes from Zostera marina, assembly GCA_001185155.1. Lineage (NCBI taxonomy): Eukaryota > Viridiplantae > Streptophyta > Magnoliopsida > Alismatales > Zosteraceae > Zostera > Zostera marina. The sequence continues at coordinate 627,035 of LFYR01001054.1, read as the reverse complement.
CTTTTTGCATTGCTTCAACTCAATTTGGGTCTTTTAAAATTTCATTAAAAGATGTTGGCTCATTATGTATAGTTATTTGTTTTAAGTAGTGTTTTTGTTGTTTATTTATCCTATGATATGATACATGATTACTCATGGGATATTTTGACTCATGGTAATCTTTATAATTATCAAGATAATATTTTTGAAATTGTGTTGGTTTTACTAACTTTCTCCCATATATGCTTATTTTTTGCTTAGTTGAGGGTATTAAAACCTGTTTTTCTAAAATGCTTTGATTGTTATCTATTCCAGTATCTGAAATATTTTCTCTTGAGTTGTATGACTGGTTTAAATCAATATCCAGGGTGTTATTTTCTTAAAAAATATCCTGCTGGTTTGATTTTCAGCCTCTTTACTGTTTAGTGTTGATTCTATTTGTTGTTCTTATATTTTGTTGTTCTTCATTGCAAATCTGGAGTTTTGTATGTTTGAATAGGATTTTTGCTGACTGTTTTCAGCCAGGTCTGAGCACTTTTGGCTTATTGTGTTTCGATTGTTTTGGGTGTTTTCAGCCAAGTCTGAGCTATCTTTGGATGCTTCTGAGGTTTGTGTATTTATTTGACTTGTTTTATGCTTTTTACAACTGTCTGAACTTCTTTGTTTTTTCTTTTTATAGTGTTCAGTATAAACAGAATGCTCTGGGTCACTTGTATTTTTTATATATAAGATCTTCTTCAGCGTCTGTTTGTGTTCTACTTTTATTTTGATCAGGTATGATTAATCTTGTATTATTAGAACTTAATATCTTGTCTTCTTTAGATATATAAGTTTTTTTTTTTTTTTTTTTGTAAAATCTTTTTCAGACCTTGAAGTGTCTTGATTTTCTTTAATTTTATAATCATAATGTTTATATACAATCTGATTATAAAATTCTTGAAGTGACCTTGAGTTTTGGTTTTGAGGGTTTTTATCCTCGATTTTATTAATTTTAAATGGAAATATATTTTCTCTAAAAACCACATTCCTAGACATGGAATTTTTTATTTTCCAAATCTAACACTAAATATCCTTTTGTGTTAGAAGGATATCCCATAAAATCTTCTTTAAAAGTTTTTGATGAAAACTTGTGTTCTCTAATATTGATTGTGACATAACACTAGCAAACCAAAAGTCTTAAGATTGTTATAATTTGGTGTTTGATTATTTAACACTTCATATGGTGTTTTATTTTCTAACATCTTTGAAGAAATTCTATTTATTATGTGAGTGGCTTACTCTCCCCAGTAGATTAATGGAATTCCATCTTGAAAATATAGAGATCTAGCTACTTCAAGTAAATGTCTATATTTCCTTTCCACTATTGCATTTTGTTGTGGAGTGTATAGACAAGATAGTTGATGAGTTATACCATATGCTTTTAGTATTTAAAAAAAAAATTGAACTAAACTCACCTCCATTGTCACTCCTAATTGTTTTAATACTTTTGTTAAACAAGGTTTTTATCTTTATTATGAAGTTTTTAATACATTCTATAGTCATATCCTTGGTTTTTAATAAAAAGGTCCAAATAACCCTACCTTTTTTTTTAACACTAAATGGTAAATTGCTAACCCTCGATCCATAAAGGACTGCCTAAAGGCTTACATTAGTTTACAAATACTTGGTATGTTAGCTACATGAAAAATTGCTAACATACTACATAATTGAACTATTACAACCAACTAAAATCAACATATACAGCTACAACCACTGAACTCCCGCGACTTAGATCCTCCACAACAGTTAAAAAAAATTGAAAACATCATGAATTATGATTGAAAATTTACCCCAAATGTCTATATGAATTAGATCAAACACATCTTTAAACTTTGATATGCTAGTTTTATATTTTAACTTAACTTGTGTTATAGTCGAGCAAGAGTTAGATGAAGTATTACAACGCCTAAAAGACGACTTGGGAATTTTGGAAGAAGTCTCCGGCGAGGTGGCTAGCGCCGAACCAGTCACCGGAGAACTAGTTCAGACTCTGCCCAGCCGGAATATACAAACAAGAGCAGATGACAACTTCATCTATTATTAACTAAATAATACGTTAGTAGTTAAATAAAGATATTTGTAATAGACACATGTCAAGTATACATTGGTTGAATATGTTAATAAATAGATAATGGAATTGCCAAGAGTTATTACCAAATTAAGCAACTTCCATTCTCCCACCTCAAGCTTCTTCGAAAGATTTTCTTTCCCAACCTCCTCTAGGCTCCACAAGGATATTCTCTAGCTTCTTTCCCTCCAAATTCTAGTAAGTGTGTTATATTGGTGCTTTCAATGAGTTGGATACGATCGTCTTCGGGAACAAGCATGGATCATCATAGTCGGAAACGACTTTAATTTTTTTTAAACTCTTCAGGGCACGTTCCATGTCTTGACTGGATCCGAAAAGGGAAAGCAGATCGTATTAATTGTGTAAAAAATAATTTTCCTATCTTAATTGTTGATTTTGACAATGGCAGTAGTTGATGAATCGAACGACACGTTGGACGAATTTCGTCAAGAATTTTGAAAGGCGTTAGCAAACCAGACATCGCGGTTGGTTAAGCAAGAAGCGGCAATGGCAAATATGATGCAAAGAATCACGGATTTGGGAGATATGATGAAAGAATTGCAAGTTTCGATGAGTGGTCATTGTTGAATGGAAAGCTCTAGGCACAAAGCAACGCGAGCAATCCGACTAGATCTACCCAAATTCTCAGGGATTGATCCGGATGGATAGTCCAAGCAGAGATTCAATAATTCAAATAGTAGGATTCTATATGGTCAAGGGTGCACTCGCATGGATGCGGGTGGGGACTTCGTCGGAATAATCTCTTTCGACATGGGACCGGCTCAAAGATGATATGAAAAAACGCTTTGGAAGTTCGGCCTTCGAAGATAAGCTTCAAGAATTATCTCACCTTCGGCAGACGACGACAGTAGCTCATTATTTGGAGCAATTTGAATCTTTGCTGAATAAGGTTGATGGCCAGTCAGAGCCTTCCTTAATAAGTTTCTTTATTGGCGGTTTGAAACAAGAATTGATGAGCGAACTGAACATTAGAAAGCCAACATCTCTCGGAAGGGCGTTCGCATTGGAAAAAATGTATGAAGCACACAGAGGGTCGAGAAGATTTGGGGGAAGATCGTATGGAGGGGTGAATCAAGAACCTCTAATCAAGAATCCACTAAGTGAAGCTAGAACAATACCCATTGTGAGAAAAATACTGTCTACAGAAGAGGAAATAGATTACACAACCAGAGGGTTGTGTTTCAATTGTGACGAATCTTATGTTCCGGGCCATAAGTGTAAAGGTCGATTGTTTAGAATGGATGGGGAAAATGATTGCTTGATTGAAATCGTAGATCAACCAAGCGATATTAAAGCTGAAAACGAAGCAACGGAGATGGTAACCATGACTGAAATTAGTTTGCATGTATTTTCAGGAACATTCAATCCACGCACCATCAGATCAACAGGATGGGTACAAGGTCGACCATTGTCCGTTCTAATTGATTCGTGCAACACTCACAATTTTATTCAAGAATCGGTTGTCCAACGTGTGACATCCTGTAATTTCATAGATTAAATTTTATTCATTTATTATTAAAACATTGGCTGAAAGCCTTTATTACATAGATTAGGGTTCATAATATAAATCTCATAAAACACAAAATACGGAAACAATGAACTCCCAGGTAAACCATGCACGAGAAGCCTGCGCCACTGCCCCTCAATCTGCAATTTAAAACAAGAACGGATGTGAATTGTCATTCAACTCAGTACGGATGTCTCGACCTTTTATTATTTCATTTTTGTTTTTTTTCAAATATATTCCCTTTAGTCATTACCCATGTTCTACTCAGAGTGTTCTGTAGTGATCGTCCATCCAGACGCATAGGGTTCTAAACCCTCTCTTGAGAATAACTTTCACCATTCCCCAGACTCGATCATATGCGAAACACAATCTCGACCAGACTCGAATCATCCCGGAGGAGTGATCCGACCAAACTGCCCCGTCAGGCCATTCACTTCGTCATGCTCAGACTCGAGTTTCCCCCATGGTTCACTCGACAAATATCCCGGAAGGGTCACATTATCAGACTTAACCTCTCAGCTCAAATTCGGTTTTCCCATGGGGTCACTCGACCAGACTCCCCCGTCGGAGCACAATCCATCAAATTTCTTTCTTTCTTTTCCAGTTCCATTCTTTACTTGTTGACCTCAGTATGGTTCGCCTCGTTCATATCGAGGTCCGAACTCCCAATCATGGATTCAAGTCGATCATCTTCCTGGTCCATTCATTCCCAACGTACTAGCTAAGTGAGTGTGAATCCAGAACGAATCTTAAGGTGAATCAAGGGTCTCCCTGGAGAAAACCTTGATTCAACCTAAGTTTCGTCCTCGCCTACTCTCTTAACTTAGATCGAAATTAGACCCTATGAGCGCAGAAGGTCTCCCCGAGGACTCTTATGCGTCACTAGGTACTAACCCGACCCCACTCATAATCCAAGGGTCACTCCACCCCTTGGGCTTTAGGCCACATGTTCACCAAGGAAATGTTTTGGTGTAATTCCATTACTTATTCTCTTATATTTTACGATGTAATTTCTTTACTTATTCTCTTAGAATTTACCCGTATCCCTTGTTAGATTCAAGTGTATAAATTTCTATTTTTAATCAAAACTCTAACAAATCATAGCTTGTATCTTAAGTAAATAAAATTCGTAAATATTTTAAAGAAGTTCATTTACACTTATACCAAGATTTTAATGTAGCATAAGAAACCCCAATTTAATTGATGGACCTACACATGCAATTACTTACTTTTCGTGAGTGAACCTTAAGACATGAAATTTCTAAGTTTAAGATTGATTTGATTTTTAAATCGATTACATCTTAAATATTTTCTCTTATTTTCTTTACTTTGAATTACTAGTTAACTCTAATCATACATAACCTAAGGATGGATTTCCATATTTAATGGTTTAATTCATATAACCTTATCGTAACTCTTAGTCATACGAAAATCATAGCAATCGTCTAAAGACAAAAAGATGTAAACTAAGTTAAAACCTTAGGGACATATTGACATAAACCAAATAATCCTAACCTAAGGATCGATTTTCATATTTGAGGTTTAAATCATACAAAAATATCAAAACTAGAAGTCATATAATCATTGTAATCGATTTCATGTTTGAAATAATAAATTTAATGAATACGTGCAAATAAACTTGATGATCCTATATGTTCTAATTCGAGTAGTTTCTTTTTCTTCTCCCGATTCAAGTATAGAACTTATTCTAAATCATACAATCATAAAAAAATCATTTTGAAACTAAAACATGAACAATATATTAAAATATGTGTTAGAGTAAAGTTCTAACCACATGCTTTCATTCCAACCTTAACTTATGGTAAGAGAATCCGTACCTTCTTTCTGGATTTCTTCTTTCTTCTAGATCCTCAAGAGCCTAGCTTAACCTAAGAATCGACCATATAATCACTCATGAGAACCCGACCACCAACCAACATAAAAGAAAGAGAGGAATAGGGAGAGAGAAATCGCCTACCTTCAATATGCACCAAGGGTCTAATTGATTTCTTCTCCCTCCTCTTTCTTTTATAGTGTTTCCTAAGGGTTTCTCATCCACTAGTAATTTTACATTTTTGTCCCTAGATCTTACAAGTCGCCTAGGGTAATTTAGAAATTATTTTAAACCTTTGTAACTTCTTTTCTTTGAATTATTTCCTAGTTTAATTGTCATTAAATTTGTAATTTAAATTGGAGGTTTTAATTCAATTTATTTCCAAAAATCTCTTTTTAATTGATTGGTGCCAACTAATCAAGATTCTTATTTGCCTCCACCTCTTCTCATTCCTAACCCTAGTCGACTAGCGCATGGTGGGCTCTAGTCGACTAGCCCATTAGATGAGTTTAGTCCATCTAATTTAATCAAACCCTCCAAGTTAATTATAATTGATCCGGTTATATACTTATAATTGATTCAATAAGAATCTATAACAATAAGAGTGAATGTTATGTTGGTTGACTAGATAAAACTTATTGAAGAGATCTTGATATTGAATCTCCTTGTGTAACTTTTTATTTTTACATTTTATTTATATATTTTTGGGTTGTTACACAACGTCTTGGATATGAAGCTCGATCTCTACCAGAATTCAGAGTCTTCAGCCTTTTCGATGGGTAGGGATAATTTTAGTTTCTCATATTTTTATTTGGGATCCAGGCATCCTATACTACCTGAATTGATGTTTTTAGGGACGACATCAGAGCTCAGAAGACAGGTGCTAAAGGAACTACACGAGACGCGGATAGGAGGCCATTCTGGTTCCTATCGAACATTGCGACGTGTTCGACAGAATTTTTTCTGGAGAGGTATGAATAAATTTGTGTAAGAATTCGTGGCAAAATGTATGATTTATCAACAGGTTAAAATATCGGCACTAAAGCCAATGGGGCTATTGCAACCACTACCGATCCCGGTTGCGATTTGGGAAGATGTTAGTATGGACTTTATCACGGGGCTACCGGTGGTGAGGGGCCAAACGGTAATAATCGTAGTGGTCGATCGGTTGACAAAGTATTGCCACTTGGGGAACTTGCCGAACAATTATTCAGCACTATCAGTAGCAGATTATTTTATAAAACAGGTGGTGCGGCTACATGGAATTCCTAAGACAATTGTGTATGATAGGGATAAAAAAATCTGAGCAAATTCTGGAAAGAAATTTTCGCAAGAAGTGGAACGACATTGAAGATGTCGTCGGCATATTACCCTGAATCCGATGGTCAAATGGAAATTGTAAATAAGACCATTGAACAATACCTCCGGGCGACGGTCCATGAAAATCCAAAGAATTGGGGGGAATTGCTTCCATGGGCAGAATTGTGGTATAATACTTCATATACCACCATTGTTTGGGCATGACTCCATTTTAAGCGGTGTATGGGAAAGAGCCATCGGAGATAATTGATTACCGGGCCAGGGATTCAAATGTGGAGGCAGTAGATGTCTTACTCAAACAACGACGTCCTTTTCCATAATGTCTGCCGAAGCCAAATCGCGAGCGGACACTACCGGAGCTCCCATCGAAAGACTCAACTGATGACATCGCCGTGTGATCGATTTTCTGCCGAAGGAGGACTTGCGTGGCTCCCTCATTTAGATCCTGATTTGGTGTGATAACATAACTTCAAGCAACTTGTCAAAGGCCATTGGTGCCTGACGGACGAATCGGCCTCCAGATTATTTTAAACCGTTCTATTACTAAAAACCTTCACTACAAGAAAACAGGGAAACAGCCACGGGATTAGCCACGGCCAGCAGAATCCGTGGCTAAATGTTAGAAATTAGCCACGGCTTTTTTAGCCGTGGCTAAGCCCGTGGCTAATATTTATATTTAGCCACGGAATCAAAAATCCGTGGCTAATCCCGTGGCTAATTTTCCCGGCAAATTTCCCTCCAATTTTTCATTGAATACAAAATTTCCCTCCAATTTCCACTGAAATTTAGCGACGGATTTAGCCACGGATTTACGAGCCGTGGCTAATTTAGTGACAAATAAATTAGCCACGGGTATTAGCCACGGCATTTAGCCCTGACTAATAATGATAATAGGGTTAGGGTTAATGTAAATGTAAATAATTAGGGTTAGGGTTAATGTAAATCTAAATAATTAGGGTTAGGGTTAGGGTTAGGGTGAGGGTTAGGATTAGGATTAATAGAAATTAACAAAAATTAGTAAAAATAAGTATATATACATATTTAGATAGTGTTAGGGTTAGAAACTACGGTTAAAAGTAAGAGTTAGAAGTAGAAGTTAGG
>LFYR01001054.1:580507-618417 GCA_001185155.1 Zostera marina | reverse complement strand
TTGTTCCTTCTTGATTGTTTCAGGTACCAATTGCAGTCTCCTCTTGTTTCAGGAATCAATTTAAATCAATTTTTGAATCGATTTAAATCAACGATTTCAATCAGTAACATTGAGATAATCTGTATAGTTTTGTTGAGAAAACTACTGATGAGATACTTTTTAAGGGGGTCATTTGCCCAACCTGATAGATCTCCTACCCTTTTTATAAGTGATGATGAGAATTGATACAAGTGGTCTTGATCCATTTGCCCCATTCACTTCTGCAAGTGGTGATGTTTATGGAGACGTACTATCTGTGCCTTCTTTTGAACTCCCTAGAACTACTGATGTGAGTTTGTTTGACGCGCGCACTTTAGAATTCCTCTTTTTAATTGTTCGTACTTATGTTTTTTTTCTCTCTCTTTTCAGTTTGATGGATTCCAGAAGAAGTCAGTTCAGATGGTGAAGCCAGCAAAGGGTACTACTACTCTTGCTTTCATTTTCAAGGATGGGGTTATTGTTGCTGCAGACTCAAGAGCAAGCATGGGAGGATATATTTGTATGTCCATTGTTTACTTGTTTTTTTTACATCGTTATACCTTTTTCTTTTTAGTAAAAAAGAATATGAAAGTAACTAATATTAAGATGAATTTCTAATTGAAATTAAGATAACATTCATTAAACCAAAAGTTTTGTTGTCAAAAAAAATGAATGCTGTCTGTTCAATTGTTAAAAGTGTTGCATTTGAGTGCTCCAATCACTTATAATTTTCCCTTCTACTATGATTTTCCTCTGTTAAACTTACAAATATAAAAAAGAAAAAACATGTCAACATATTCAATAATTTTTAAACTGCAAAATGCTTAAAGAAATATTTAGGTCTTACTCTCTTTGAGTAGGTAACATAAAGTACTTAGAGGAATACATAGAAATTGATAATTACTAAATACTAATTAATGTCTACTCGTAGGGTACAATGTGTAAAATCTTCTAGGGTACCATTTGACATTCTGGTTTGTTTGATCTTCTAGAGTGTACTAGATGTTATTTATGATCTTCTAGGGTACCATTTTCTTTTGGAGGCTGAGACGGGTCTCGTCTCCTTTTTCAAAATGCTTAGGCAATGAGAGAACTGTAGTCTATTTACCTTCATTATAGCTTAGAGAGTTATAGATTGACAATATCTTATTGTTACATTGTGAGCTGAGTCAGCTGACCAAAGTACCAAACCCATTTTAACGCTCTTTATATTCTTTCATCTCTACAAATCTACAATTAATGATTTAAATTCTATATTTTTTTTATAATAGGTGCGTAAGTATATTTATTATATATATCAGTTTAGCTTAATTCTGACAGAAAATATGTTTTTCATTTTGGCATTCTGACAGGAACTATGATTGCTGGATGGGATGAAACAGTAAGGTTCTAACTTAAGATTTGTTGTTGGAATTATAATGTGTGGATATTAAACATTGAACTCTTTATTGACTATATATGGATTTTAGGGCCCTGGTCTCTACTATGTTGATAGTGAAGGCGGAAGATTGAAAGGGAAACGATTTTCAGTTGGTTCTGGATCACCTTATGCATATGGTGTGCTGGATGATGGGTAGGTTTTTTTGTTTTCACTGATTTTAGCAATTTATTGTTTTCAGAAAGAATGGGTAGTTTGCTTTTTTCTAATGTTTGTTTAAGCAGGTATCGATACAACATGTCAGTTGAAGAGGCTGGAGAGCTGGGCCGCCGTGCCATATACCATGCTACATTCCGTGATGCAGCCAGTGGTGGTGTTGCTAGTGGTAGGCACTCTTCTTTCCATGTTTTGAAATTTTGATTAGATTTTAAATTTATAATTTTCGTGATTACTTATTAGAAGAGTGAAGTGGGGGTCCAATCATTCTTGTTTGGAATAGTTGAAATTTTGAAGAGAAACCTTTTATGAAGGGAATTAATATTATTTGGATTTCCATTTTCCAAAAAAAGTTGGTTTATTTTTAGCAGTTTTGGTGAAACTACAAGACTTTGAAGTTTCAACATCCTTTTTTCATCTATGAAAATAAAAATCAAACATATAGAGCAAGAAGTACTTTCATACTTTTGAGCAAGTAAAGAGTGTGAAAATGATGATATTGTGTGTATTTTTTTCAGTTTACCATGTTGGACCTAATGGTTGGCAAAAGCTCTCAGGTGATGATGTTGGTGATCTGCACTACAAGTACTATCCAGTTATTGCAGCCCCTGTGGAGCAGGAAATGAGTGAAGCTCCGTCCGCATAAGAATAAAACATGAACCTTTTTCTTCTCGGACAACTTTCTCTGATGGGTTTAATATATTCGGAACATTCTGTACTTTTCCTTTGATTTGATTTTCCTTACCTGAAGGCCTATCTGAATATCTGATATTGTAGATTCATATTTACATTATCAGCATTTGGGTAAAGATGAAGAAACCAGAATCCATCATTAAATGAATAGTAACTATTTTTTAGCTTATAACCCATGGTTTGCAATTTAATCACCCTTAATTACTGAAAATGAAACAAAGAAGTTGATTGGCCTGTTTAGCCACGGAAAATTAATATTAGCCACGGATTTTACCGTGACTAATTTTTAACATTAGCCACGGCCAAAATCCGTGGCTAAATTTATTTAAGGATTTAGCCACGGAATTAGCCACGGCCAAAATCCGTGGCTAAATTTTATTTAGCCACGGAAAATTAATATTAGCCATGGATTTTACCGTGACTAATTTTTAACATTAGCCACGGAAAATCAATTCCGTGGCTAAAAATTAGTAGCCACCAGACCTACAGCCACGGCTACTCCCGTGGCTAAATCCCGTGGCTAAATCAATTTAGCCACGGATTTTGCCATTTAGCCAGTGAACTTGGCCGTGGCTGTTTCCCTGTTTTCTTGTAGTGCTTAGATATTTCTTTAAATTTAATTAAATCACCAAGTAATTATTTAGCAAAAAAATCTCTCTACTTGACGGGGTATAGGGGTGAGAACGGGATGGGAACGTCGTGCATAGGATGGTCCTTAACACATACAGCCCCACGATGGTAGGTAACTGTTTAAACACGTACATCCACTCCTCTCTTGTTAACCGTAGAGTTATAACAAATACAACTGCTTAACGTAATTATCCATCCCCTGATAGCCCAGGGTCTAAGATGCAAAGATTACGTGATCACTGGTCACGGTCGTATCAACCCCTTCCTTCTCAGACGAGCTCGCTAATGGATTGTCATAAATCGAATTTCTCATCACGGTCTTTGTCACGTTCCTTAAGAAAAGTGCATGAGTTCGTAACGTCGAATGTCACTTCTTCAAATGTGTTAATTAAAGCTTTCCCAATGATGATATCCACTTTTTGAAATGACATAACATGTAGATCCACTTCTAAGACAATGTTATCCAGTTGAACGAATTCTGAATGACATACCCCTTGACAACTGATCTTTCGCGATCAGAATGTTTTTTGTGTTGTCGATTTCCAGTCTCATTCGTTGTGCTAGCGAGGTTTAGACAAAGTTGAGATTTACTCTAGAATCGATCAAAACATTGATGATCTCTCCTCTGAAAACTCCTTGGACATTAGCCGCATTTTTCCTATCCTCCCCGGCCTTCTAGCTATTTCCTGCAATATGATACATGCATGTTTTCTCCTCGTTTTTGACTTGTTCTTCTTCTTCTTTTTCTTCCGGTGACTGCTCCTCAGATGATGCTTCTTCTGCATCCGTATATCTCAAGCTTTGATCGATATTGATAGGAATAGATGATGGTAATGTAGAGTTGGATGAAATCGGATTCAAATAATCGAGAATACGGTTTACTTTTTCTTCAAACCGATACAAACGTTGTGGGATATTTAACGTTGTGGTTTGTGGTTTGTAAGTTACGTATAGGTTATATAATGGTTGTGTAAATATGGGAATTTATAATGGCGTTTGAGGAAGTTGGTTCGTACCTTGTTGAAATATCGTCGGATGGTGTTGGATGTTTCTGTATGACGGTGTTGGTGAATATGTCGTTGGTGAAAATGGTGTTTGAGGGAGTTGGTCCGTACCTTATTGAAATATCGTCGGATAGTGTTAGATGTTTTCGTACGACGGTGTTGGTAAATATATCGTTGGAGAAAATGGTGTTGCATATGGTTGAAAGTTTGTGTAAGATGGGTTTGGAGAGAACGGCGTCGGGTGGTATATCTCCGACGGGTAGGCCAAACGATATAGAGGTGAGCTCTTATTGAAAGCACCAAATGATAGGGTAAAATCCTTATCGGATATAAACTAGCTAGACCAAAAGACGAAAACATAAAAGAGATAAAGAATTACTGAAATAATTGTTTGATTTCTTTCATTTATAAACCAATCATGCCACGTCGTGCATGGGATGATCCTTGACACATAGTGCCCCACGATGGTGGGTATAACTGTTTAGACACGTACATCCACTCCTTTCTTGTTAACAGTAGAGTTATAACAAATACAACTGATGCTTCGTAATTATCCATACCCTGATAGCTCAAAGTCTAAGATGCAAAGATTACGTGACCACGTACGGGTCACAGTAGTATCAATATCCCGACTCAGTCGGATATATATATCCCCGCACCCATCTTGTTTGGCTCTCACCCTTAATCAGGAGTCATGAATGAGAATGGTTGGTGGGTTGATGGTTGTTGATTGGATGTACAACCAAATGTTTGTCCAAACAGTTATATGGAAGCAAATTAGATTAAAAAAATCTGTCCATTTTGAGGTTTGAATTCATCATCAATTCGATGCAGACATGCAGTGATTGAAATGCCAAATTACAAATTAACGTCCTTTCATGACAAATGGACAAATGTAAATCGTAATGTTTGTTTGTGTGTTGGCTACTTGGCTGTATCTCCTCAATTTATCATGTGCTAGCTACTACTATATTTAAGTTTAATGGTCTTCGTTAATTATATATTTATAGTCATACGTACATGATTAATTAATTAATTATAAGGGAAATTATATGTGAGAATATATATATATATATATATATAGTGAATATCAGGCACGGTACCGTGCCTCACCGGGTGACCGAACGGTACCGTGCCCGGATACCGTTGGATTAGATCTTCCAAATCCCTTTCCATCTCTTCGTGAAAATATTTGAAGCTCTTCTTCATGATATCCAGATTCAGAGCAAGCAAATGAGGACATCCAACCACCATCTCCTTCACCTGTTTCATCGAAAATCCACACCCCTGGAGAAACGCGACGTGCTTAACCATTGGGGCACGGGCAAGGCTGACGATCTGAGGCATCTTTTCCTTAATCCTTCCGAAATCCTCTGGTTCGAATCCAACCAAGATGATCGATTCAAGCAGGTGTCTCTGTGCCAAATTGATCGAGAAGAAGCCTTACATTCTCGGGTTCGATTTGACAGATCAAGTAAAGCCTCTCGAGCACCTTGGGGATGTCGCAAGGTTTCACATCCATCCCTTGCAAGTACTTCACCACCGGCACAAGGTCCACTACCACGCTGGCGTGGAGTACTTGCGGGTACCGACGGAGAAATTCCGTGAAGATAGACTTCCGAGCACCCAACTTGCTTAGTAAATCCAGCACAGGGACACTACACCCAAGAACGAGATGTTGATATCAGCGATGGTAAGACCTAATGACCGAAGGAATTCGACGCGCTCGCTCACATCGAAGTGGAACTGGTTTGCATTTTAGCAACTATACCGCCATTTCTGTCACGTGGAATCCACATCGCGGAACACACATCGCGGAACCCATTGCGGAACACCCGCCTGTCATCGCGATTGAACGACAATCACTCCGCGGAACACCCACCGGTCATCGCGATTGCAATTCCGCGGAACTCGCAATTGCAGTTCCACGGATTGCAGTCCCGCGGAACTCGCGATTGTAGTTCCGAGCAAACTGCAATTGCAGTTCCGGCATCTATGAATGGACGGTCATCCGGTGGTGAAGCAAACGAACGTCTGGATTTCGTGTCGCAAGTGGTGTTTCACCAAACATGTACCGTTCATGATGTTTTTCCTATATAGTATGGTGAAAAACTTAATTAGAATATAATCATGTGTTATTCAAAGGTTAAACAAGTGAGGAATGCTTAAATTTTAATTTACAAAATAGAACCATAAACAAACAAGTCACCGTAGCCAGGCAGACAGCACTAAACTATGTTATTAAAACGTACAACCGTCAATCAATCGTAATTATTAAGAACATTACTAATTAATTGACTAATTCAGATTGCAGACATGGTTTCTTAAATTCGTACTACTTGTCATGATGGTGAACAATATCAGTGATCATCGGATCCATATCGGTGAGGATGCATGCCCTTCTCACCTATCCGAAAGGCGGGTGCCGTGTGTGATTCCATGCGTAGGCTTCGTGACCCATTTGTCCACCACCATTGGCCATCAAATTGGGCGGAAGGTTGAACATTGGCAGCGACGATGGGTCTGGAATATTCGTGCCTCCGTTTCCTCCCAAAGACGTAGGAGATCCACTGGGGGCTATTGATATATGCGCGTCTTCTTCCTCTTCCAGCGGCAGTCGTTCATACGTTGCATTGGAGAAAGTTGCCGCGACGACCATCACCGGTCCTGAAGCTACCAGTGCTCCGACAACACTCCCGCCCACAACTTGCCCTTGTAACCCGGCCAGATAAACCGACAGTCCAGTTGTTCCCGGAGGAGCCGGACCGGGGAGAAAAGCTCCAGTAAGTGAGAGTATATCAAACTGCCCGTGGAGTGCAACTACAGATCCCGGCGCAGATGGTTGGTGTAGTGTTACGTTGGCTACTGCTCCTGCGCCGCTTAGTACGCATACGCCACGTTGTCGCCGTCTGGCGAATTGCGCGATGCAGTCGGCTATATCGGCACCGGCTGCAACTTCCATAACGTGACTCCGCAGTGCGTTGGGTGAGTCTCGGGTGATGAAGATCGGTGGTTTCGGCTTGTTCTTCGATCCCGGAGGACGCCCACGGGAGCGTCGAGTCCCGACGTCAACCGCTCCTTCTCTAGGCTCATCCCCGTTTTCTCTATCATCATCATCTTCCTCGGCGTCGTTATTGTTGTTATTATCATTATCGTCATCATTCGGACTTGGCTTCTTCGTCCCCGAAGAGCCCGCCTGCGCCGTCTCCACACCCGGCAAGCCTAAGTGGCTCGCCCACCAATGATTCGCCAGCCTGATAGTCAACTAGCTAGAGAGGACTATATATACCTGCCTAGCCGCTTCCTCTCAGACTCGTCCTCCTTGTCGATCCGGCGTGGGAGAATTATTGAGTTTAATTAATTCCCTTGTCGAAGCTAGAGGAACGGTGGAAAAATAAATATGGATCGGAGTCGAGGAAGAAGATCCGGCAAGTCGAAAGAAAACAAAACCCCGATGAGCAGAGATGGTATATATAAAAGAAGGAGAATTCTACGGGTAGAGAAGAAGGAGGAGGAGGAGGAGGAGGAGGAGGAGGTAGGGAGGAGAATAAAATAATAGCGGAATAGTTTGGAGCCATCTTTCTTGGTTGCTGGTGTCGGTGTTGCTGGTGAGTGGTGGGGGATGGTGCTTTGGGTGCATTGAAGGTGTAGAATAGAGGCGGAGGGGTTACTGTGTTGGAAAATTAGGGTCCTCCATGGGTCCTTCCGCGCGTGGGCAAGTGGAGAGCACGTCACTTTCTTGAACCCTAACAAGCCAAAACGTTGAACGTCTTCATTTTTAATTTGGAATTTGTGATACACACCGAACCCACAGCCCACAAGCCACACCCACGATTGACACTTTGACAGTGACACACACACCATGGGCCCCAATAATGGGTCCCGATCCCATCCCTTCATTTCAATTTTCAAGTGATCACTCTGATTTAAATAAACATCACCCACCCACGACCCACCTATAAGTTACATTACAACTGTTTTTCGACCTTTGGACAACTCGACTCCTAAATTAAATAATTAATGGACGGACGGACGGATGGTCAGGATAACACCTCTTTACTCCTTTAGCCTTTAATCATTAACTTTTTAATTACACTTAAATAGCTGGATTAAGATTAGCTGCATGTACGTAAATTATTTAATACATCATGCAGTTAAAGAGAAAATAAACTATAACACGGCAAAATATATTTGAAAAAATCGTTGTCAACTTTTCTTCGACGAAAAGATAGCTTGTTTTGGAACATTCACACACACAAGTACAAACACGCATCACAATTGAATATGTAATCAATTATGTATACAGTGAGCTGAGAACAAATAAAAAAACAATGAAAGATGAATGGACGGGACGAACTGCTTATAGACGTGACAAATAGTACGTAGAGACTGATAATTAATTAATCAATCTATCTATTTATTAATTAATAGTGATCCACATCTGTTTACAAATTTTGACATTCTGTGTTAATATTTTTTTGAATATAACGAAAAAAATGTTGGCACGCAAGATATGGAAAAAAATATAAATTTTAAATCTCTTTTGGGATGGATGTTCGCAAAGAACATTAAAAACAGTTGAAAGTTTGATCTGTTATTTTAATAAGACCAACCATAGCACTCGCCAAATAAAACACTGAAAGTGATTTTGACCTATAGATTAATGCTAACTATAATTTATTTTCTTACAGTCCTTTAAGTTACCCAGTTAGGTAATGTGTACGATTATCTGATACCATTATATGAACCAGTTTAATTGATGTTAGCAACGGACGGATAAAACTTTAAAAAATACAAGTGCTTTTGTTTGTCGATTTACTTTGTCAATATTTGGAATAATTAAATGAAGCTTATAATTATTAATTATGAACCCTAGCTAACCTAAGTAGCCATCTACTTTTTTTTCTTTTCTTTTTTTTTTTTTTTTTTTTGACGAATTTGAACTACAATTCATTGTGGTACAACACTTTTTTTAGGTATATAAAACTGTCAACATTCGAATGATATACCAGAACCACATAATATATCATTGGGTAAATTTAAATGAAAATGTACAAAGTAAGATTCGCAAAGAACCTCAGAAACCTTAATAGTTCCTGAGACCAATTAGTCAACTTTACTTTGTAAAGAACAAATTAGTCAACTTTACTTTGTAAAGAACAAGCAACTTGCAGTATAACACACAAGTCATAAACAACAAGTAATTTGCACATAGACTTTTAGTGTGTTTGAGTTTAACATTTTTCATAATATTTCTTTTTCATATGAGATATAAATATGTAAAATATCAATGAGATTAGTTTAAATATGATATTTAGTTTTTTACTACGATATTTTAATAACAGTAGATAAACATTTATATATCTTTTCTTATAATTTTTTTTTTTTAAATAAAGACAATTCACAGTTTACTTAAAGTATATAAATAGAAACATAAGTAAAAAGAAATGAACAAAAATTCATTGACTCTCTCTCATTAGTTATGTAGTATAATTATACAATAACTAAATATGTTGTCTCAAACAATTGTTTTCTCATATTTTTATCATAGATATCTTCAAAAGGTGACAATATCTCTTCTTGTGATACCCTGAATCAAAAGAAAGACTAATATTTTTAATGATTTCCTTAAGGATTACCTCAGGAGGCTTTCTAACAAGTTGTCTATATCTTTTTTATCCGTCGATATATGTCACGACAAACACCCAATAACATCTCATACTAATCTCGAAAGGAAAGAGTAGTGCGTATGTACTTATAAAACTAATTAAGTATTAATAAATAAATAAATAAATAAATTTTGAAAGGGTAACCAATAATAAGAGTATGGCCAAGTGGCCAACCAACCGTCTGAGGTCTGAACGAGTCAATCAGGAGTGGGCCGGATCGCTGTAGACGTGACATCAATCGTGATGTAAGTTTGATGCTGTGGTTAATTAAATTATCAATCAAACTGCAGGTGTTCATTTGGTGACTGAGTTGTTCTACTATTAAATATTAATCATAATTAATTATTAATGGACGCATTACGCTTACGTAGACATGATAGTTAAGGACTGGAAGGAATCTTCCAACACCACGAGAACTGTACGAAACCACTTGCTGAAGAACCAAGAAACCTTTTCATTATGTGTCTGTAAAACTGTAACTATAATATTAATTAATCGATCAATCGCCAAATATGCGCACACAGAATTACAGAAAGGGGAAGTGGAGAACCATAATCAATACCGGTTTTTCATTTTCCACATTTGGACAGTTTTGTTGGAATGTATTTGTAAACAGCCTTTATCCACATTTGAACTTGATTTTTGTGGACTTTTTATCAATTGGATTGTTAATTACCTACCTTCTTCTCATGTTCTTTATCTTTATTTTTAAAAACATCACATCATGGTGAGGCTGAGGATTGAAATTTATCTTGAAGATGCTCCAATAATAATAACAATGTTGTTTTAATTTTGATTATTTGAAAACTAATCTGAAAGTTAAAGATCAAATTTAATTCAAAACTTTTCCAAGTTATAGAAAGTTTTTGAGGTTAATAATTTATCGACAGCTTAATCGAACTGCCCTCATGGATAGAAGAGCATAATGAGTTTACTCACGGAAAACTTATTTTCTTTAATAAGAAGTGGATCAAGTGACATATCATCGGTATATGGATTTATTGACAGCAGTCAAAGTTGATTAAACTCTGATCCTTCTCCTCCAATTCCAAGCCAACTTGCATTTGTTATATCAAACATGTGACTTATACAGTCAATACAGACGACAACAAAACTTGAAAAAGGCATCTTCGTATAATGAGAATTTCCATTTACAATCTTCAAATCAAATATTTTGTGTGGTCAAAGATTATGACATTATTGATATTAATCACCTTCCATTTTAAAACAACTAATTAATTAAGACGGCATCACCCAACATACGACAACACCAAAAAACTTTTATCATCCATTTGGGTGGGATATCGAAGCAGCAAAACAAAAACAAAAAATTACTTTAGTTTCTTATATGAGAATTTAGATTCTAAGCGCAGTAAAAATATTCTCGCTACAAGAGTTGGAGATTCAAATATTTCTTATAAATAAAAAATCTGTCTAATTAAATTTTTTAAGGTGTTCCTTGTTGAAGTGATCGGAGGTGAATCTAATCTGACAGATTAGATTCACCATTCATTGAAGATGAGATCGAGATAATTTTGGGAGCCATTGGAAGGGAATTGAGAGCACAAGATAGAAATAAACGTATAGAGTGTTTTAGCAATGTAAAACCTTGAGTATTGTTGTATATTAATAGGATATTTATACAAGTATTATTATGTAACAACCCACTATGTATTGAGTGGGGGTTGTTATTTAATTTGTTATAAAGAATATAAATATTTTATTAATCTATATTCCAATACCTCCCCTCAAGATGGTGTGGGCTGATCAACGACGCCGAGCTTGGACTTTATCTCAAGGAACCGTGATGAGAGCAGTGGTTTTGTAAAACCATCTGCGATTTGGTCCCTTGTTGATATGTGTGTTATGATAAGAGTTTAAATCAGAGTTAGTGTGTAGATAAAATGTAGGATCACGGAGCACAGACGTGATGAAAAGGCGAAGATCGACTTAGGGTTTTGAGAAACCCAAACGGTGCGAGTGAAGAACGAGAGAAATTGTACGTCCAAGCAACTAAATTATAATTCATTGAAAAAAGTTAATTTATACAACAATGCTATGAGCCAATAAATGATGGGCCTGGATTATAATACTAAGTTATTAGAGATAAATAAGATGAATATATAAAGCTAATTGAGATTGTTTAACACCCTCTTTCAAGCTGGAGAATGTATATCATGCATTTCTAGATTGGGCAGTAGCCTCCTTAGTGACTCAAGATTAGCAGGTTTTGTTAAAATATCTGCTAGCTGCATGTTGGTCGAGATATGTGAAAGATCAAATTACTCTGCTAAGAAAGGATCTCTTACTAAATGACAATCAATTTCTATATGTTTTATTCTCTTATGGAACACAGGATTAGAGGCAATATTGATTGCATGTTGCTTTGTTATCACATTTGAGAGTGGGTTTAGCATTTAGAGTCACATATAAGTCTTTTAGAAAATAAGTAATCCATAAAATTCCACATACAGTTGAAGCCTGTACTCACTCTCTGCAGATGACCTAGAGATGGTGGATTGTTTCTTGGATTTCCAAGATATAGAAGATCCATCAATTAGGATGCAAAATCCAGTTACAGATCTTCTTGTGAATGGGCAATTTGCCAAATCTGCATCACAATATGCACTAATTGTGATGGGTGCATCCCTTCTGTATAAAATCCCTTTTACAGGGACATTCTTAATATATTTTAAAATTTTGATACCTGCTTGAAAGTGAGATACCTGAGGATTAGCTAAAATTTGACTTAGAAAGCTTACAACATAAACAATATCAGGTCTGGCTATAGTTAAGTATAGGGTATAGTAGTTTTCCAATTACTCCTGAAATTTGACATGTCTTTTAGGGGTTCATCCTTTTCATCAGAATGTGGGTTATGTTTGATATGAATTGAAGATGGGGATGTCCCTAATTGACCAAACTCATGTAGTATATCCAATGCATACTTCCTCTGAGATATAAAAATACCCTGTTTAGATTAAGATACCTCAATGCCAAGAAAGTACTTAGCTTACCCAAGTCTTTGATATGGAATTGTTCATGGAGGTGTCCCTTTAATTTATTGATTTTACATTCATCATCACCTGATATTATAAGATCATCTACATATAAATCAACAAGCAAGTATATGATGTTTTAGTATTTTTAAAAAATAAGGTGTGATCAACATGAGATTGGGTATAACCAAATGAAATTAATGCTTTAATCAGCTTCTCATACCAGTTTCTATTGGCCTGTTTGAAGCCATAGAGAAATTTTTTTCTTAATTTGCACACACTTTTGTCATTGGATGATAGCATGCTAGGGGGGATCAGATAAATCATCATGTAGAAAAGCATTACTAACATCCATCTGAAAAGTAAGCCAGTTTTTGATGGATGCAATGGCTAGAAGGGTCCTGACAGAGGTGATTTTTGCAATAGGGGAGAAGGTCTCCATATAGTCAAACCCTTCAATCTAGTTGATTTTTGGATGCTTCTGAAAATGATTTTTGTTCAACAGATGTGGAGACTTTATCTAGATAGTTAACATGAGAGGAGCTAAGTTTTTTGTATGTTAAGTAATCATGTATGGGGTATGAAGTGGCTTTGGATTTGCCTGTGCTAGTGGCAAAGGTGCAATAATAATCATTTAGTTTTTTAGGTTTGGTAGTTATTCTCCTTGTACCATCTGGAAGAATGAGTTGGTTTGAATTGGTGGAGGGTGGTGATTTCATTTGAGATCTCAGAATTGATGGTTTGGTCAGAGGGGTTGTCCTCAACCCCACTAAATTCAATTTGTTGGCCAGAGGGTATGTAATCTGGTCAGATGATTTTTCATCATCTAAATTCTATGTTTCCTATAACACCCAAGATCTTAGGCATAATCTGATACCATGTAAAATTCAGTATTGCATGATCATGCAGTCTAAAAATAAAGTGAGATTGAACTATACATTCAAGAACCAAACAAGCATAACCCAAATTGCTTAAATTTAGAGAATTGAATTAAAAGGAAACCAATACAAGAACTGAAACAGAATTGAGTTTTGTCTCAAGAACAACTAAACGATATCGATTTAATTGACAGAAATTAGCAAATGAACAATATGATTCAATTTACTATTGTGTGAAGAAATTACACATTTCAATTGACTAATATCAAATCTAATCTATGCAGGACAGAAACATGATGAAACGGAATATGATGACAGCAGCTTCAAAATCAAGAAAATTGCAAACGATATACCTGAGATGACTGAAAGAACAGAAAGAAAGTTACACAATTAAATTTGAAGAAATGAGCAAGCACCGAGAAGGAAATTGCAGAGGAAATCAAGAAGAAACTCTTACTGGAGAATTAGAAGAGAAGAAGAAAAAGTAAGTCCTGCCTCAACCGTTTCCCTTTCTTTTATAGATTTCTATTTCCAGATTGGGTAATTTACATGGGTAATCGGGTACCGGATCCTTCTTACATAGAGATAAATAAGATGAATATATAAAGCTAATTGAGATGGTTTAACATATTACTCGTAATATTCCATCCTTGATTAATTCTCGTACGAAATTAAAATTGAATGCCATGTGTTTCATTCTGGAGTGAAAGACTGGATTATGTGACAGATGTTTTGCTCTTAGGTTATCTGTCCACAATTAGGAACAAGTAACCTGTATTACCCGAAATTCTTTTAGCAGATTTCATACCATACCGTTTCTGAAGCAGCATCAGCAAGAATACAAAACTCAACCTCTGTGGATGATCGTGCAACTGTGAGTTGTTTCTTGGCTGACCATGACACTAGACTCTTTCCGATAAATATAGTGAATCCTCCCGTACTTCGTCGATCATCTAGACATCCATCCCAGTATGCATCCATATATGTATCCATTCTATATGATGGTGATGGAGTAAATAAGATTCCATGTGAACTTGTACCTTGTAAATATCTCAAAACCCGTTTTGTCGCTGCCCAATGTAATGTGGTAGGGTTTTGCAGATACTGACATAGTTTGTTTATCACAAAGCATATGTCAGGCCGAGTGTTTACCAGATACAGAAGAGCTCCGACCGTGGATCGATACAAGAGCTTATCTTCGAAGGGCACTCCATCAGTTGTGTTTAATTTCATAGATGAAGGCATGGGTATTGGTGCAGATTTGGCCTTGTCCATTTTTGTTCGATTAAGTAGATCGCACGTATATCGATGCTGAGACAGGATATAACACTCAATAGAACTTACAGGTATAAATTCCATTCCCAAGAAAAAACGGAGCTTTCCCATATCTTTTAGTTTGAATTCTGATGATAAAACTGCAATAAGACTAGTAATATCTTATATAGATGATCCCATGATGACGATGTCATCTACATAAATGAGCATGAAGATTTGAGAAGTTCTTGTGACTCGGATAATTAAAAACGATGCATATGAACATGTACTGCTAAAGCCAACCAATTCAAGAAAATTGCTCACCCGATCGTACCATGCTCGAGGTGATTGGCGGAGTCCGTATAGTGACTTATGCAGTCGACAAACTTTGGTTGGATGATCTTTACTCATAAACCCGGGAGGTTGTACCATGTATACTAGTTCTTTCAAATCTCCATTCAAGAAAGCGTTATCAACGTCGAGTTGGCGAATATGCCAATCTTTGGATAATGTGATTATCAGGACAACTCGAATTGTAGGAAATTTTACCAATGGGCCATATGTTTCATCAAAGTCGATTCTTTCAATTTGCAAGAAACCACGGGCCACTAATCGTGCTTTCCGTCATAAGAGTTTTCCATCTGTGCTTCTCTTTATTTTGAAAATCCATTTGCAAGTTACTAAATTTGCACTCTTTGGTAGATCAGTTAGAGACCATGTGTGATTCCTTGCTAGTGCGGCTATTTCCATTTCCATGGCCTGAATCCATTCTTGTGACTTTGCAGCTTGTTTAAATGTAGTTGGTTCTGTGACTTCATCAATGTTCAGTGAAGTAACTTCCAAACCTGCTAGAGCGCGATAGTCCACTCGCGGTATATTTCTAAGTGTCCGATGGCTGACTAGAGGATTTGGGGGAGTGACATAGCCGCTTGTAGTTTCAACAGCATGGACTGGGAGAGTGATAGACTCATTTCTTGGAGAGATGATGGATCTCACAGATCTTGACGTTTCTGGTGAGACCGAATTTAGATTTGACTGTTGACCAATATGTGATGACGAGTCTAGGGCCACTTGTATCGGATCAGATGGATTCACTGATAATATACCCCATGGAGCTGATGGAGCTGTAGCTGGCGCACTTTGAGTTACCTGTAATTTTACAAACGGAAAAAAATTTTCGAGAAAGGAGCAGTGATGTGAGATGTAGAATTAATGATTTTGAAGATTTAGACAGATATATCCCATATGAGATGGACTATATCCAAGAAATACACATGAAACAGACCTGAGAGAACTTATGTTGATTGTATGGTCTGAGGAGTGAGAACGTTTCACACCCAAATACTTTGAAAAATAGGGGTTTGGGTCGAGTATTGAACAACTTTTGGATTGGTGGAATTCCATGTGTTTTTTATAGGGTACCTGATTAATAGTGAAGACTGTTGTGGAGAACGCAAAGTTCCAGAATGTGAGTGGAACTTTGCCATGAGCTAACAGAGTTAAGTCTGTGTCGACAATGTGTCTTATTTTCCTTTCAGCTGTCCCAATTTGTTCATGAGTGTGAGGATAAGATTTCCTATAATGAATACCATGAGTGATAAAGTAGGAGTTGAGGGCTGTAAATTCTCCCCCGGAATCAGATTGGAAGAATTTGATTTTGTTTCCTATTTGTCTCTCAACCATGACGTGAAAATTTCGAAAAAAAATCGCTACTTCAGACTTACGTTTCATAGGAAAAAACCAGATAAACCTTGAAAAATCATCAATGAAGAAAACAAAATAGCGATGATCATTATAAGAATAAACGAGAGCAGGTCTCCAAACATCACTGTGAATTAACTCTAGTGGAGACTGACACTTAGAGTATGTTGGATTAAGGTGACTACGACTCGTCTTACCCAAGATGCATGACCTACATTGATTGAATTTAGAGAGAATAAATGACAATTTATTTGAAACAAGAACGCGACGCATAATTGACTAATGTGGATGACCGAGCCTTTGGTGCCAAATATCCAAGTTGGCTCGAGTCGAATTAAGAAGTGGCGCATTGTGAGAGATTTTGTAGAGACTCTCGTTATGTTGCCCTTGAAGAAGTACCTTGTGAGTTGCTCGGTCTTTCACAATAACAAATATAGAGTCAAATATAAAATAACAATTATTATCCCTGCAAAATTGTTGAACGGATAATAACGAAGTTTTTAGAAACGGTACGTGTAAGATATTACGAAGAAGAAAATTGGAGAACCCGTTTGCAAAATTACCGTCACCCAGATTTTTTATTTTGAGATGGGAGCCATTACCTAGTTGCGCCGACCCTGGTCCATGATACGGAAGTGGTGATGAAATCGACTGAACATTCGGGGTAAAATAGTGAGTTGCACCTGTATCCGGGTACCATGAATCTACATCAGTTTGGTCCAAGTCATTTGTGGAGAAATTTTGATCAGTAATATATGTGTGGTTTGTTGAGGGTTAGCGTGCAAATTGTTGAAATTGTCCCCAGGTTGATTGGCCGAAATTTTAGGAATTTTGTGTGTGGGCTGGAGAATTAAATTGTTGGGCTGGATTATATATATATTGGGGAATTTAAGTTTGGGGAGCTCATTCTTTCTTGGGTCAAGCTATAGTAATTATTTTGATTTAAAGTGGGATTTATGTTGGATTGGGCCGGATATGGGGAAACAGTAACCCGGTATTGGAATTTATAAGGGGAGTGACCCGTTCCCCCGCAGACCGGGCACGGGTCACGACGGGGTTGCGCGAAACGTCCCCCTCTTCCATTCCCGTTGGATCTGTCGGATCTGCCGGAACGCGTCCTCCCGTTCCCGCCGTTAAAGACCGGCGGACCTCCAGCCGACGTATGGTTCATCATCGCGCCGCCCGTCCCTCTCATCTGAAGCCGGATTTGGTGAGATACCATCACCTCCAAGAGCTCATCAAACCCAACTGTTTCTTGCCGAACGGTGAGGGTTGTTACAATCTCCCCGTAGTCGCCATCCAGGTTGTTATATATCGTGGCGTTGAATATTCTTGTGGGGACAGCAGCTCCGGCGGCGGCGAGTTCATCAACAATTAATTTTGCTCGCTGGAGGTATGTTGCTACATCTTCGCCAGAGGTGTGTTTGTTGTTTTGTAAATGCATTTGCAGTTAAATAATCCGTGACTCAGATGGCTGGCCATATGTTGAGGCCAATGCTGCCTAAATATCTGCTACAGGTTCTAATCCGATGATGGTGGGCAGCACTTTCTCCGTTAGCAAAGAAAAAATCCAACTAACAAGGAGTTGGTCCTTCTACCACCATGCCGTGTAGATTGGGCATAATAGATTTGGCATTGGAGATGGAGTCGATTTGTCGATCAATGTTGTTAAACCAAAGCAATTCAATAGAGGAGTGAATTGCATCTTCCAAAACAAATAATTGGTGTTTGTTAGCTTGATATGGAGGAAGCTTTGAATCGACCCAAAAGCGGGGGATCCGGCCAGAATTTGATTTTGCATTTGTGCCACAACTTGAGAGTTGGTTCCGACAGATGGATCACCAATAGTTGTGGCATTGCTAGAAGGTAGCGAAAATATTTCCGATAATAACAAATATTGTGGCACTGCCATAGATGGAGCGTCAAGCGCTTGATTTACCTCAGGATTTGCGATGATTGATACCATGTTGAAGTGATCGAGGTGACATCTGACAGATTGATAGAGATGATTTTGGAGGCCATTGCAAGGGAATTGAGAGCACAAAATAGAGAGAAGCCTATAGAGTGATTTCGCAATGTAAAACCTTGAGTATTGCTGTATATTGATTGGGTATTTATACATGTATTAGTATGTAACAACCCACTATGTATTGAGTGGGGGTTGTTATTTAATTTGTTATAAATAATATAAATGTTTTATTAATTTATATTCCAATAATCCTAACAGCCAAATGATCTCCTAACTGTTACCTGATTAATTCTTGTAGAAAAGTTGCATCAGATCCAGACAGCAAGCATCAAGCCATTGCATATTAGAAACAAGTTATGACGACTTATTAGTTATCTAATGGAAATCAGCATAAAGATTATTAATTATTTTATTAAGTAAAAAGTAAAATATAACATAAACTATTAACTATTTAATGCATGGGAAATAAACTGCAAGTAAAAGCTACGCATATTATGATGGACAAAGGACAATTGATCACATCTTCAAAAATAAACAAACATAAAAGTATTACGAATGTCACTTGTTATCTACAAAGACCAAAGTAACAAAATGATGCCAAATCATTAAATTCTTTCTTGTACGCATTATGTATGCTATGCCAATAATGCCACAACAAATATTCTACGAAAATACATATATACCAGCAATTCAAAAATCTTCATATCTATAACATGCAGCATCAAAGAACAGTTCACATCTACTTAGTTAGGTAATATATCAGTAGAAATAGTATCACAAATGATCCAATGAGTGTTGCCATTCTTCGACTTGATTTCGTTTCAAAAACCTAATAACAAACAGCATGTCAATCACAGGTATATTTTAAAAAGAGTGGGACAGATACCAAAAATAAAGTACTACCGTTTTAAATCGATCCATAGTTCCTGAAAGAATTCCCCTAGAAGCATCCATAGCATTGCCCTGGAATAAAAGAAAGAGAATTTGACCGAACAGCCTTAGTTACGTAGTGTCGTAGTTAATTTTAAAAACAGAAGAATAAAAGCCAAAGATGATACCATTCTTTCCAGGACACTGTTGTGAGACTCCAGCTCTTCATGTATATCACCTGTCAGCTGTTACAGATTACAATAATTGAGCAAGATTATAAACTAGATATAATATTTCGCAGGGAGAGAATTTGTACTACAACAAACTAGAAAATAGAAATTTCTATCAAGTGTTGGACAGATAATCATCGAATGAAGGAAACCCTGGGTTTGTATATTGGGAAATAAGTCCAAAAAAGTGATACAATCCAAAAGGTACTAAATAATAAGTTTCGAGGATTTACTAAATTATGACATGAAGTTATACGTCTCTAGACATTCTAATAAATGTAAAAAAAAAAGAATCATCTTAACAACAAAAACATTTCCAATGGTATAAACAAATGCAAATACCAACTCTTTTTTACTCTACACTGAAAATAAATTAAAAAAATATAAACGGTGTTTGTTATGCTGATTCTTGAAAAACACAGTTAACATAAAATAAGGAATTCCGTGTGAAATATAAATATAAAATATATGATTTTATACATTTGTAAAATAAGTTCAAATAATGTGTATTAACTAAAGCAATATAATATTAGCTAATGTCGTATAAATGAAAATAAAAAAATAATGAAATATATTCATTTAACCTTGTGAAAAGTAATAAAATGGAATTCAAGGTGAATGTGTAAGGTTTAAGATATCTGTCCAATGAGTCAATGACAAATTTCTGTTGGCAGCATTAAAACTCACTCAGGAAAACAAACGAACAACATGCATTCTTAAAAATGAGGTAAGCTAGAAACAGAACATTAAAAACGATGTTAAATTGTGATTACGTTGTCACTTACCCTCTTAAGAACATTGACTCTATCTTGAAGACCGTCAATAGCTCTTTCGTTTTCATGTTCATCAATTTCATGTGAGGTGTAAGATGACGAAGCACGGATTCCTCCCTCCTCAATACCGTCAAAAAGTGCAGTTCTGCCTTTATTGAAGTCCCTGCACAATGACTTGTTACATACCAAACATAAAATACAGAGTACAGATTGAAACAATAAAATTAAAAAAAGGTCAACTAAAGAATACCAAAAGGATTTGTATACAAGGTTTTGTGTATGAAGCATCTGGATAATCATTTTAACAGATTCTGAAAGTTCTCATGTTTTTGGAATTTTGGTAAAAAAAGTATTATTGCGGCATCCAGAAAATAGCTATATTAGGCGTGCGGCATCCAGATAATCTGAAGATCTAACCAGACATTATTGCGTCAAGTTAAACATTCATGTATTCAACATTGTCCTCTTGATTTCAAAAAATATAAAAAATAACCATAATAAATCTAATGAGAATGACAGATTCCATTTATTTAGATCAATTTATTCTCTAACGAACACATCAAAAGCTATAAACATAGTTATGTTAAAAAATCGGATATAGTATATTGAAAAAGGTAAAAACACTTCACAATATTGTCAAGTCCAAAGAAACATCCTATAAATTTTGCATAAAGACAATCGAATTGTAGATCTGATGACGCAGACATCGGAAGAAAATATGTTTAAACCTAAATTCCTAAAAAGCATTAATTACGACGAGAACTAATCGTGTACAAACCTCCTGGAATTCATCATTCGCTCCTTATATATGCAAGATCTGGTCTCTACAGATGGGTGCTGGGGGGGAAATCGCCGTCGGTTGTGGAAAATACTCTCCGGAAAATATCACCGACAAGAGATCCGACGAATGGGATTGGGACGAACTTGTCTCAATTTTCAACGCCGTAAATCCATGGAGGTTATATGGGTTTTATTTCAAGATCACCCATACATATTTTTTAATTAAATTATACTTTCTACTTTATATATATATCTAAAATATCTTATCTTCTTAATGTTTTCTGCTTTTCCAGCCATTACTTTCACTAAAAATTGTTAAAATTTTAATTATATAGAATAATAGAGGGATATATTGTAAATTATTCGCGCCAACAATACGCTAGGGTTTTCCAATTTTTATCTGTATTTTTCTCAGGTTTTCTGTACTCTCTCTGTAAAGTCAATCAATGGATTCAGAAAATTCTTTTCGATCATCATCGGAGATGGAAAAATTTCTTTGCGATCTTCTTCTGGATCAAAGTCATCACATCTCTGAACGATATAGAGCCCTTTTCTCCCTTCGCAACATTCAGGGCGCTGGTTCAAGGGAGGCCCTTATTCGAGGTGATATTCAATTTCCTAATTTTTTTCACTAGTTATCACTATAATATGATTTAAATTCTAATATTATAGTTGAATCGTATCGACTTATATAAACCTCTTATCTTTTTTTACCTTTTGGCAAATCACGCAAAACACAGATGTATCCGGTGAAACTAGTTTATGGTAGTATTATTTTTTCACTTTAAGGTTTAAGCATATAGATTGACGTCGGACAAGAAGATACTCATGAGTTTTATAAGCAATGTTTAGTTATCATTCTTTTTTTTCTTTCTAAAACCGGATCCAAATTTTAATCTTCTCATGTCCTTTTTACATTTCAATGGCCGCAGCTATGAGGGATTCATCCAATTTGCTTGCCCACGAGGCAGCATTTGCTCTTGGTCAAATGCAAGATGTCAAAGCTGTCCCTTCTTTAGAGGAAGTTCTCAATGATTTATCCTTACATCCAATAGTTCGCCATGAGGTATCTTAATTAATCTTTGCAATAATTTCTATTCAACTTCCTCGTATTATCACACATATCCTTGTTCTTGTGATCATGGGTTTAATGAACTAGGCTGCTGAGGCTCTTGGAGCTATTGGATTAGATAGTATTATACCACTATTGAAGAAGAGTTTAAAGTCAGATCCTGCACCAGAAGTGCGGGAAACTTGTGATCTAGCTCTTAGACGAATTGAAGAGAAAAAGAACAAAAGCCACAAAGGTAAAATATTTTTTGAAGAGCCATCCCCTTTTCTATCCGTTGATCCAGCAACAGCGACTTTATTTGCTTCTTCGATAAATGAATTAAGGTAGGTTGTTTAACATCTGTAAGTATATTACTATTTCAATATGATAATTGTAAACATACAATCCTTAATTATTTTAATTTAATCAAGGGATGTTCTGCTTAATGAAGAAGAAAAGATGTACAAGAGATATTCGGCTCTCTTTACACTTCGTAATGAAGGTGGAGCTTCTTCCGTTGATGCTATAATTGCATCATTAAATGCTAAAAGTGCTCTCATGCGTCATGAGGTTTCACCTTTTATTTTTTTCCCTCTAATTCTATCTCTTTATACATAACAAGATGCTCAAAGATTTATCTTCTTATAACTTATATTCTGGCTATCAAGAATATTACACCAAATCACCAATTTATAGCAAAAGGTTAAAGTGTTAAACCCAAAGTAGTGTTGTTTTATGGAAGAAAGAGATCCCAAAATCAGTCTAATTTTTTGAAGGGACTGTGATTTTTAACTTTGATTTCTATTATTCAGGTAGCTTATGTTTTGGGTCAATTACAAAACAGAGCTGCTTCGGATGCATTATCACAAATTATTAGGAATGTGAATGAACATCCAATGGTAAGACATGAAGCTGCTGAAGCCCTCGGTTCTATTGCAGGTATTGTCAAACTCGAACATTTCAAATTTTGAAACCTTGCAAAATATCTTAACTTGAAGCATGACGTTTCGTTTTATGTTGGTTATAATGATTTGAGATAGTCATCTATTCATGCCTAGGCGACACTGCGACAAGGCTCCCATGCATGTCTAGGTCCTGAGCACCTTGTCTTTTTAGGCAGATTCTGACTGTTAGGGAGCTTGTTTCCCATCACTAGTGAGATCATTTTGCTTCCTATTTGCTTTTTATATCTACAGAGACTTAGTTAAATTCTCTATCACCTTAAAACATTGGTTCTCTGGATTTCAACAATTATTCATTATGATTTACCAGATATAAGACAAATTCTAACACCACCTTCACCTTTTCTCAGACCTTCTAGGAAGCTAGGACCATCTCTCACCTTAGCGTGTTGGCACCTAAAAAATTATGATAATCTTGTAATTTCTTGTATTGGATGCTAATAATGTGTCGTTATAAGCCCAAAGACATCCATTGCTGGAGGAATTTACGTTAAAAATATATTTTAACATTCTTAAATATTCACCTTTACTTGTCTAGATATTTTTGGTTAACTCTCTGTACTCGTATTCAATTTATAGATCTAGATAGTGTTGCCCTTCTTAAAGAGTTTTCTAGGGATCCCGAGCCTATTGTCTCACAAAGCTGTGAAGTTGCGCTCAGCATGCTGGAGTACGAAAGAGAGGGGAAATCTTTTGAGGTGCTAATTCATGGACGTGAATTGATCATTTTCATAATTCTTATCCTGATGTAGAGGTGATTCTGATGCATCCTACTTTGTACTCGCAGTTTCTTTTCCTGCAGAGTCCTCATGTGAAGTAATCCTCAAGCATTTTCGGGCACTTGGTTATGGTGTAATTTTCTGGAACTGAAAGAATCTTTTGCTTTCGATCGGTCTACTATAAGTATCTCCCACAACATCATCCCTTTACATCTTAAAGGTTTATTCTGAACTTCTTATCATGAAACAATTTATTTTATTTAATTTAAGAATACACTTACTAACATTAGACTAAGGAAGACACCATTTATACATGTATGTACACTTTCTAGTTTGTATGTGTTTTTTAATTTGAGACACCAGAGTAAATAAATTGCTACATAAATATAATTAATGTTGTCATTGATGATACCCCCAAGGCCGGAACTCAAAGTCCGGGCTGGGAGGAGTATATCATACTAAGAGGGCCTGCGTCAGTGATCACCATCAGATATTCCCGTCATCAATACCTAATCTCTTACTGAATGAGAGAAGAGTGTCACTGTGTCTGTACTCAGTGATCACATTTTCCAGTCAAAAATCTATTACTAGTTTATAAGTAAAAGTGAAACCTAAAGTTCTGTATCTAAACTCTATGGAGCAAACACATACAAGGTTTAATTAACTCTCCTCTGAATAGAAGGTGAAATTTTCTGCTGACATTAAACACCCCATTTAATATATTGATTTTAATTTCCGAGTGGGGTTAAGTGTTTCAGACGTTTCAATGGGAGATGTAACTTGATTTTATGCAAACTTTTAGCTCTCCCCAGTAAATTCTAAATAGTAAATAGGACTATAGGAGTTCTTTCTTTTAGCTATCCTCTGGTCGTAGGAGTGTAGACATGCCGTACTTCAAAGATGGTCTTCTGTTTATGAAGATTGAAATGGGGTAAGCTAAGAACATTCGATAAATTGAAGAATTGGGGGATAGTGGTTTCAGCAAAGTGTGTCATTTGTGATACAGTTGAGGAAGCTCATCTATTCTTCAATTGCGACTTCAGCTGGACTCTTTGGAACGAATTTACAAGTTTGACAGATTATGCTCTAGGAAGCTTATGGGTATCACAGAGATAAAGCAAGGAAATATAAAGGTGAATAATATCATGAAAGGGATATTCAAATTCAGGAGGTTAGCACCATGCTGGGGACTACATTAGAATGCATTTGCAATATTTATATGGCATCTTTGAAGGGAGAAGAATCTACGACACAAGGAGGGGCTCTCTCGACCGGTAAAAGTCGTTGCAAGGGATTTCATACGAGAGTGGACTATCATTTATGACTACCATTTATTTAAAAAAGCGCACAGGTTAAGTTTGAAAGATACAGCTATCAGAAGGTGGGAGGAAGTCTCGCTATTGGTTACTGACCTACAAGCCGAGGATTAACAAGTTATACTTATTCCACACATCCTATCGTACTTTTAGTTGTTTATTTAATTGTTTTCTTCTTTTTTTATTGTAATTTATAACATTTTTATTTTTAATATAAATCGTCTTTCCAAAGAAAAAAAGAGTTCTCTCTTTCAAACTTTTTTGCAGTTTGCACGTTCTTTCTTCACTCTATTCCTATATTATTTAATCGAAATGAATGCTATGCTTTAAAGCTCTCGACTAGAGATAGATACTCTTTATTACTTCCCAGCTTTCACATTAAAAGCATACCTATCAAAGTTGCAAGCAAACAAACATCAATAAATTGACCAAGATAGAAATTTCTAAAACAAATTTTAATGGTAATTTTTTTTCATGTTTGAAGTTTTTTGAATTCCCATTTTGTTGTTGTTGACTTGTTGATCAGAATATTTAGCATTTAAAAAAAAAAATCAGTAATTCAACTGCCAATTAACACATTGATCAAAATCCACACTCCCGCAACTGAGCAGAGCATTTTGTTGATGTTCGTATCTGCAAATATAATTTAACCCAACAAGTAGCTCACAGATAAGCTTCTCCAATTTCTCCCTGTCGACGAAGTATAATGTCTGAATCAGAAGAACATTTGTCTTCAACCCAATCTGATGCTGCTGCTGCTGTTCAAAGTTGCGTTCCGCTTGCCATCGGATCATGTTATGGGCCATCGGAGCTAGCCAGACCAATAGGCTTGCAAGAGTGTCCTTCCACTCATGCGCCAGAGGAGCGTCATAGATTGCTAGGTTCTTCACGTATGACTCTAGGCTTTTTCTCAGAGAGATACGTAGACTCATCGGTAGCATATGGTACAGATCGTCCCGAGCTTCATCTCCGATGAGATGAGGGTATCGTAGGAACTTCTCTATGATAATTACAATGTTCGCGTAGTGAAGTGCCAGTCCCGATGCTCCGACGGTAGATGGTGGGGCGTGTTTTGTTACTCTACTCTTTGGTCCGTAGCGAAGGAAGCCGCCGCCGCCGTTTCCAAGATCAGAGCTGTGTCGGCTGAGGTGGGATTTGGTCGAGGTGGTTTCAGCGAATGATGGGTTTAGATTCTCTCTGTTGTCATCGTCGTCCTTGGAAGTGGTGGAGCTGGTCAGACTGAGACATTCCATAAAAAGCCTTCCCGGACTTGTCCCGCAGGCAAAGGCAGGAGAACCCATTCCGCTACGCAAATGAATGTTCGTTAGCCTATCCTTCCGGGGTGATCTTGACTCAGAAATCTGACGGCGGTGGTTATTATGGTGGTGGGCAGGGAAGGTCTGAGAACGAACAATTTGCCGGTGTTCCGTATGTGAGCTTAATGATCGTTCTATGTGAGTCGCCGTCAAGTCCTCCCTGAACACAAAACGAATCTTGCTGTAGATTGTGCACACCGCCCTCGCCATCAATCCTACAATCTTATCGTAATCCTGGTTCCACAACGAGGTATCTCTGAGGTGTCTTACATCGTGTTGCTGCCACTGTATCTTCTGCTCGAACGACCGGCGAGTTTCATCGTGGTGGTGTTGCGCCGTCAACTGTTGCTTCTTGACACCCTGCTCCAAGTCGTTGAGAACACCAAGCTCGCTGTAGAGACTCGCTGTAGAGCTAACATACTTCTCCATCTTCTTAACCGTCCTCTCCATATCTTTGACCAAAAACGCTAATCTGCCCACTTCAATCCTTCCTTTGAGAAGATCGGCGTACACATGCTCAAACCCCACCAAAGCCTGCTCTGTGCACCTCCAGCGCCCCAATCTAGAAACCAGAGCCGCAACATGATTCAACTCGTCGAGCTTCTCGGCGAGTACAAGGTGGAGAAGGTATGACTCGTCACATGAGACCATGGTTCGGATGGCATGGCAATTGAGAATGTCGGAATGGAGCTTAGAGATGTCTGATTTGGAGAGTGATTTGTGTAGGCTTATGACTTTAAACATCGCATTTGCCACCTCGAAGGAGAGTATACCGATTGTCTCCGCCGTCTTCACCGTGGTGACCGTATTCTTCTTCAGCCCCTTCTTCTTCGGAATCACCCATGACTGTTCCGCAACCATGACGAAAGAAAGGAGACCCCAAAAAAACTCCAAAGATGAGGATTGAAACGGAAAATGGGATCGGATCTCTAGGATTTCCAGATCTTATTACGTGTGTTATGGAAAAGAAAGAGAGAGTGTGTTTTGGATGCAGTTGACATTCATGAATTTGTTTGAGTTGTCTGTCTGACTAGTCTGTCGTCTGTTGTTAATTATTAGATCTTACAGATTTATGGTGTTGGACAGGTCAGTAGGACAGGTCTATGCTCTGATTTGAATACAGAAATAAAGGTGGATGGATGTTGACGATTGAAACATGAATTTGTTTTTGAGTCCAAATTTCCTCTGTTTGATTCTTACAATTTGATATTTCGATGTTATTTAGTCTAATATGAGTTAGTCATATGAAATGGAGAAGCGCAGTAGTAGATGAGAACGATTGAATGCAGTTGTCAGAGTGGCAGGTATGATTTCAATGCTATTATGAATTTAAATTATCTCACACGTATGCATGCCATGCTTTGTCACACAGGCACCACCACTTAAGAACTTCCACAGTTACATACATGTTCTGACTTGCGACACATGTACAGAAGTCAATTTTTTCAAATTTCTAAATGGACTGGAATAGACAAAAACATTTCGTCACGAAGTCAACGCAGTTACATGCTATCCTATTTTTTGAGATAACATGTTGGTCGTTGATCACATAGATGGGGACCTGATTGTAGCGCCAAGGTGGAAGGTAGGGGAAAGCCTAGCCGAGGACCCCCTTGACACAGTCCTCAAAGAACCGCAAGTCATAATATCCCGGTGGCGATGTGGGGCGACAAAGCGATTGGAAGGATCACCAGCTCCCTGGGCTTCCCGCTCGAGGCGAAAGCAGCTGAACAGAGGCGACAGTTCCTTCCTCCACCTCTGGAGATCTGTGTGGTGATCGGGAAAAACTTCACCTACCCAGAGAACATCAGAATTCGTACTGAGGGCCAAGAGAGCGAACCGGCCAGGGATACCATCGTCAGTGCCGAATACAAGCTCAAGGTCCCTTACTGCTACAAGTGTGAGGGGTACGGGCACTGGCCCCAGCAATGTAAGGGACTGGCAGAGAAAGTGGGTGTCTGGAACAAACACATCTCGACAGAGCCGAGCAAGGGTGAGCCGACAACCGGTGGCCGAGAGTGGAGCGGCGGAGAACAATTTCAAATTTCAAAACCCAAAAACTCCCGCCAAAGATCGAGAACCCGCCGACGTCGACGCAGACGTGCATCGCAGGTGTACAGGCACGTACAGGATCCTATGGGTGGAAGGGAGAACTGCACCAAATCCCCGGAAAGGCGTGAGGTGATCGTTAGTACGAAGAGCACGTCGACCAACCCCCTGCAAATCGTACCTGCAGCGAGCAAGAGTAATCAAATAGAAGACAACGAGCCCAAATCGGATGACCTGGAACCGGCTGATGACCCGATTACACCACCAAAACAGAGCACCCAGCCGGAAACTGAGGCAGCTAGTCGAACATCGGGGATCCACAACCAAATGCAAATTGATGGACACTCCCTCTCCGTCGAGGACCATGCTAGCAGAGCCCATATCTTATACAGTCTCCCGAATCTAGACAGTCTCCCAAGGAGGTCATCATCGGCGACCTCTTACCTAAGAGTCTCGCAAATGAACTTACACAGAGGCTCTGTCAGCCCAGCAAAGCAGCCAACTGACGTTGAGGAGATTCATTCCAGACTACGCTCAACGGAGAAAAGAATTGCACTTGTCCCGATTCAACTCTACAACAGGTTCCAAGTTCTCCAAAGGCCGGGGCGGAAGGGAGTAATCCTAGCCGGCACGAAGAGCATCTGAAAAATATAAACACGCGGAGCATCACCTCCCCGGGATGACTCTAATCGCATGGAACGTTAGGAGAATATGCTCCACCGACAGACAATCCGAGCTGCAAAGAGTCTGCCTAGAGAGGTCGATCGAAATATTCGGCATACTAGAAACCAAAACCAAAGAGGAGCAATTCAAGGAAGTCCAGGGGAAGATGGAGACTGAATGGAAGATTGAAAGGAACTTAACGGATAATGGCCGCGACTCGATTTGGTTGGGGTGGAAGCCGACACTGTGGAAGGCAACAATATCAACAGCCCATAGCCAATTCATTCACACGCGCATGCTAAACAGTGGGGGCTACACGTTCGATCTGACGATAGTCTACGGGGAGCGAACCGCAGTGAAACGGCGGGAGCTGTAGGCGGGCATAACCACGCTCCGGGCAACATCGAGCTCCCAAGATTGGCTCGTCATAGGGGATTTCAATGAAATCCGACACCCTTCTGAAAGAGAGGGCCACGGTGTCTTCAACAGAGCGGGGGCTCTGGAATTTGAAAATGCGATTTCGGGCTTCTCAGAACTGGAAATGATGGGAGGCGGCTTCACATGGATAAATAGGACGGGAGCTATGCACACCAGAACTAAACTGGATAGAGCACTGGGCAATGATCACTGGATATCCAGGTGGCCGCAAGTCTGGCCGAAGTTGGTACTCGGGACGACGAGTGACCATGTCGGCCTCCACGTCCAGCTCACTCAGACTGAAAAATCCTCTACGCCATTTAAATTTTTTAATAACTGGCTGAGGGAAGTTGACTTTAACGGCAAATTCATAAGTACTTGGAACGAGCCAGTCGAGGGATCACCGATATTTGCGCTGCAGCGAAAAATCAACAACGTAAGAGCAATGGCGAAGAGATGGATCAACGATAGGAGGAAAAAGGAAGTGTCATCAAAACAAATTGCCACGCAACTCCAACTAGAGGCAGTTAAGCTCCAGCAGGACCCTCACAACATTGCCACCCAACTATCCTGCAACGAACTTAAACTTAAACTCAGGGAAACTCTACATAGAGAACAAATGCACCTCAAACAACGAGCTCACATCGACTGGGTATCCTTAGGCGACAAGGGATCAAACACATTTCTTCACCCAAGCGTTCAAAGCAAGACACGCAAGAAACTCCATTATGGGCACCTTGGATCCTAATGGGAAACAGACTCACACGATCTCAGAGATGAAAGACAGAGTGGTCGAACACTTCACTAAGTTGTTCGACGCGAACCGAAGGCTAGCCCCGATCCCAAATCTTAATATCGAAGTTGTGGTAAGGCCCTCCGAGGAAGAGAATGCGAAGCTCAGATGCTTCTCGAGTGAGAGTGAAGTCCGCAATACCCTACTGAACATGCCAGCCGGAAAGGCTCTGGGCATGGACGGTCTGACTGTGGAAATAATAGCATTCCACTGGAGCACAGTATGCGTCGACATAGTACTCGCAATACTACACTTCTTTGGCACCCGAAGGATGCTACGATCCCTCAACCTAGCTATCCTCATTCCCAAGAAGGATTCGCCGGAGAGGCTCGACGACTATAGACCGATATCCTGTCTAGGGGTCACGTACAAGATTTTCGCGAAACTTCTCGCAACAAGACTGATGTCGGTTCTCCCCGGTCTGATCGCCCCTAACCAAACAACGTTTATCAAAGGAAGGAGGATCGCCGATGCAATTTCCCTCGCCCAGGAATTCGTCCAATCCTTCAATTGCAAGAGTACCTCCAGGAGGGCACTCATTGCAATTGACTTCGCCAAGGCGTTTGATACCGTGTGCTGGAATGCAATAGAAGCAGCTATGGAGCTCCTAGAGATCGATCAGACATTCAGGCAGCTGGTGATGGCCTGTGTATCCTCCGCGTCGGTGTCAGCGCTAGTGGAAGGCTCCCCGACAGTAATTGTAAAGCAGAGGAGGGGCTTGAGACAGGGCGACCCACTGTCCCCCCTACTATTTACGGTGGTGATTAATTGATTACCTATCGAAGCTCGTATACCACGCGGTCGCAACCAAGAAGCTGGAATTATATACAGCGGGAGGAATAAAGGTAGAGAGCCACCTCGCCTTTGCCGACAACGTAGCATTCTTTTGTCGAACCTCAACGAAATCGTTTAATGCAATCAGCGAGATCCTGTCCAAATTCACGAATTTCGCCGGCCTGAATGTCAATTGCGAGAAGAGTTATGTGGTCTTCTCAAAGCGTGTAAATGATAGAAACGCACTGGCAAGCATATTGGACTTCCAGGTCAAGGAACTACCGGTCCGCTACCTTGGAACGCCACTTACCGGCAGATTAATTAGATATAAAGATTGTGATGGGCTCATGGCTGAGCTCAAATGCATCCTCACAAGGTGGAGCTCGAAGAGATTGTCATATGTCGGCCGGATGCAGTTGGTAGATTGGGTGTTCCATGGGAAGTTTGGGTATCTATCACAGAGTAGCTTCATTCCCTAGGTGGCGCTAGAATTAATCCAATCGATCACCTACAAATTTATATGGGGGTCGCAAAGGGAAGTATCATGGAGAAGTATGACGAAAACAAAGAATCAAGGAGGATTGGGTGTGCGCGATTACAAAACAGCCCATCAAACAGCCATAATCAGTCGTGCTTGCCGAATGTGGGAATACGAGGGAGTCTGGAGAAACTGGATGGGAAGGAGATACATTAAAGACCGCCCGCTCAGTGGGATCGAAGAGCGCCAGAACGACTCGTCGATGTGGAAGGCTACGCTACGTCAGAGAAGCCAAATAGAAAAATGCGCGGTCCTGGGAGCGAACGGAGCCAAGACCTGGAAAGGGATGGGAAATGCCGGCTCGGCCAGGAACGTGGTCTCCACCATACGCCCGGAGCACCCAACTGACAGGCTCGCGAAGGGAATCTAGGCGGTAAAGATGGCCAAAGTGGCGCTCCACTTATGGAGATACAGATCAAACAATCTCCCAACCAAGGACCGGCTGATACGAAGAGGGATGGTAATCTGTGGGCTGTGCGAGCTGTGCGGCAAGGAGCAAGAGGATGCCGACCACGCCTTCCTGAGGTGTGAATACTCAAGATGGATCCTTAGAGAAGGCTTTGAAGAAGCGGGCTCGCTGGTCAACTTCGACACCACGAACAGCTTTGAAGAGGCGGCCGGTGAGCTGAACAAAATCACACCAGGCACCTCAGCATGGGGGCTGTAATGGTCAATGTTGGGCGCGATACTATTTCAAGTATGGAAGCAACGGAACCTCCAAAGAGTCAGCAACAAGCTCGAGCAGAAGCTGATAGTCCTCCGATCATGCATCGACATGGTCGGAATTGGCTTTGATGAAAGAAA
This sequence comes from Zostera marina, assembly GCA_001185155.1. NCBI lineage: Eukaryota > Viridiplantae > Streptophyta > Magnoliopsida > Alismatales > Zosteraceae > Zostera > Zostera marina. Next base: position 585,953 of record LFYR01001054.1, on the reverse strand, counting down.
TTACAAGAGGAGGCACCGGACACCGATTGAAGGGAGGGTATTGTTCCAATAGGATGTCCTCCTCATGCTCATCCACGGCGACAGATGCTGGCGAGGGTAAATTAGGCAAATTAGTTGATCAGTTTAAATTAAGTTTAAATGTTAAAATACTATAATTCAGGTTTTCATTAATATTAAAGTATCCTTAACCAAAAAAAAAATGTTGGTCGTTGATGCCTTTTTACAGCAATTTTTTTGAAGATTTGTACGAGCTGTTTTTGAGAATTCCAACACCAGTTTTAATTTGCTCAAGGCTTGAAGTTGATAATGGATATGAGAGTAATTAACCAGCCAGTGAATTAAGTTCTATTATGCAAACACAATGACACGGCCAGTAAACCAGTGGTTGGGCTGGGCCATTGAAAAACTCGATGAGTCTAGACAAAGAAGAGGGAGAACGAGACTTAAGAGTGAGAAATTCATTTCAAAGCAACTACTTTATTTTAATAACTTATTAAGATCTAAAGGAGCATTCTTACATTTTTATTTTATTGTCACGTTACTGGGTTATATTCCGAGACGGGTCTCAAGGCAGGATGAAACCTAGATATCTTATATTAGACATAAGATTATTAGGATTAGACATTTATTATATTTTTAAACTTAGGTCTTAGCCTTTAAACCTTATGTACATTTTAAATTAATTATTTTTTTTATTTTTACTTTTAAAATATCTACCCCAACTATGGTTCCCATTGGGGTGTCGAACAAGGCGGAACCGAGACGACCCGCTAGTTTGGGTTGTAGGAAAAAGAAACACGATGTTAACTTGGGAATGAGGGTTTAGATATGATGGTTTTTGTTGGGTTTATTTTGGGAATAATTTGGGTATTTTACATTTTTTATTTATGTGGTTTAAGTATTAATATTTTAGATGGATACTTTGTATTTTTTAGTTTGAAAATCAGTTTTTAATTTTAAAAAATTATAAAGTTTTTTTTTTAAAATAAAAATCACATATTTAGAGACGGCCTTTGAAAAAACGGTCGCTAATTACAAATTTAGAGATGACTTTTGGAAAGGTCGTCCTTAATTATTTTCCAAAAATTGTTGTTAAAAAATAATCAAAAAATTAGAGACGATTTTTTCAAAACGTCATAGGCAATGTTAGTACCAACGGTCCATGAACCGAACCAGTCGCCTTAAGGGTCCGGGCACGCGAATGGGCCGGCGAGCCCACGAGGCCCAAGAGCGAGCAGTGCATTATAAATACCTCCCCTGGTCCACTAGGGGAGGAGGTTGATGATTCTAAAAGTAAACAATTGTATTGAGTTGAGTTAGTGAGCTTGCATAGACGAGCTCACACACCAACAGTTAATTATCAAGATAGGCGACGGTTCATAAAAAAGTCATCGTTAACTCTATAAAAAATATCAAAATTAAAGAAAGCATTTATAAACCGTTTATAATCCGTCGTTAATATCGCGAATTTTTCAAAAAAATCCTTTTCACATTTAGGTACGGTCAAAATCCTTCGGTAAAAATTTGTTTTCTTGTAGTATCTTTTTATCAAAGTTTGTTTTAAAATAATCTTAAATAAATATAAATTATGATACGCCGAATTTGGTGAAAAAATTAAGATTTAAAAATATATTTTATCAAAACAACGAATCCATAATTTTGTTTATATTCACTAATAGATTTTTGTTCAAAATAATATTTGTGAAAAAATAATATTCAACAATACTATTGTCTAAAGGATTCGAATGGAACGGAATAAATAGTAACTCTTGCTCATCGATAATCCACTGAAAAAGAGTTAAGTATATGTTGGTACCATGGACCGCGGACCGCGGCCCATGGACCGAACCGGACCGGACGGCCCAGGCGGACGGACGGGCGGGCGGACGAGTGGACGAACGGGGCTGACCGTACAAGCCCACGAGGCCCAATAACAACAGGTGAAGGCTATAAATACCTCCCTTGGACAACGGGGAGAGAGGTTGACAGTTCTGGAGAGGGAATACTTGGGAGAGTTGAGGTTGTGAGCTTACACCGACGAGCCCACACACCAACAGTGGTGAACCTGACGTGAACCAAATACATGGCGGCCGGAGAGAAGAGGATGACGAAGAGCAGTTACCAGGTGGGGGAGAGCTCCAAGCGACCCGAGCGGGAGCTGGAGGGGTATCGGCCGGAGCGACGTCACTCCCGGGACCGGTACTCAGAGGAGGTAAGGGCCAACGAGGAGTGGGACGACGAGGATAGGCTGCGTATGGAGATCGAGGAGATCAGGTACGGCTGGGAGTCACCCGAGAGGCGCCGGCACAAAGGGGCGGCATCGCCACCGAGGGCCAGGAAAACGAGGTCCCCGTCGCGATCCCGGGAGAGAAGGGAGAAGGAGCGCGAGAAGCTCCGACGAAGAGAACGCGCGGAGGAGAAGGATCGCGCGGAGAAAGAGAGCAAACGGGAGAGGATGCAGCTCGTGGAGCTAATATCCAACCTGCAGGAGAGCCAGCGTCAACTGCAAGAGCAAATCCATCAGCTCACGGTGACCCCGCATACCCTGGAGTCGGACGGGGGCGGGGGAGGGGATCCCATGTACGGGCCGCCCGCCCCCCCGGAGGTTAGACTCGGCAGCGACGCCCCACCTGAGGAGCCCCCGCGAACGATTGTGGCGACGACGTCGGGGGGGGGCAGTGGGGAGGCCCTGGCACAGCACCTACTGGACGAAGAGTACCCACTGGGCTGGAGAGCCCCGAAGATCCCCTACTACAAGGGCGACACTGACCCGGAGGACCACCTACACTCCTTCAAGACCAACATGGAGGACAGAACAAATAGGAGAGACATCTGGTGCCGGATGTTCCGAAGGGCCCTTACGGGCGACGCGATCGCATGGTACAGAACGTTGCCAACAGGGTCCATACACACTTACGAGGGCTTGGTGGAGGTGTTCCGAGCGGCGTTCGCACACCGTAGGAGGAGGCCCAAAATCAAGGCAGCCCTCAGCACGGTCGTACAAGGAGAGTCGGAGAGCACGCGCGCGTACATGGACCGGTTCGCAAGCGAGGTGCAGAAGATTGAGGGGATCTCGGAGGAGGTGGTACTGTACGCCCTAACGAACAGCCTTCGGCCCACATTTTTCGCGGGGGACTTAGTAAGAAAGCCACCAAAAACCTTCGCCGAGGCCATGGAAAGGTCCCACGGGGAGAGCAACGTGGAAGATTATCTGGGTGCAAAGATCCAGGAATGCAGGCGACAGCAGAGGGGAAAGGGCGCCCCCGGGGGCGCTGGGGGGGGGCGGCAGCAAAGCCAACCCCAACAAACGCAGGCCAAGCCCCAGGCGGCACCGCAGGCGCCAGCATACAGGACCGGCACCCCGGTGGCAGCGGGACGGAAGGAGGCAGGCCCCGCCCCGGCGGCAAACCAGAGACAGGTTTTCCTGACGTTACACGGAACAGGAACCCTACCCCTTCCGAGACCAATGAGGAGAGACACGGCGGCATTCAGGGATACCCGCCGATTTTGCGAATACCATGAGGACAATGGCCACACAACGGCCGAATGCTTGAACCTTGCGAGGGTCCTCAGCAAAATGAAGCCCGCGAACGGAGCCCCCCAAGCTCCGGCGGCGAATCGCCCGGCGAGGATCCCCACGGGGCACCAGGCGCCGAAGCAGGAACCAGCGGACGAGGCTATAGGGGACATCCTCACTATCGCCGGCGGCGGCGCATCGAGAGGTGACGACCCGTGGGAGGGCCGGCGGTACGCGTCGGACGTGGATCGGGCAGCAGGGGCTAAGCGCCCGCGTATAAACTTGGATATCTCGTTCACGGAGGACGACATGAAGGACATTACCACTCCCCACGACGACCCCCTGGTCATAACCCCCATCTTCCAAAGGGGAGACAAGTCCAGCGTGCGATTACATAGGGTGCTGGTCGACACGGGAGCGTCGGTGGACATACTGTACTGGAACGCCTTCGTCGACCTTGGGTTGGCCCGAGCAGACCTACTCCCATGTCGGGCCCCCATCAGGGGATTCGGCCAGTCAGAGGTCCCGGTGGCAGGAACATTCACCCTCCCAGTGACCTTGGGTCGGCACGCTCAGGCCAAGACGGTAGAGGTTGTATTCACGGTCGTCAACTTCACATCAGGATACAACGCCATCTTGGGGAGGACAGCGTTGCACGCCTTCCAGGCGGTAATGTCATCACTCCACCAGTGCCTCAAGTTCCCAACGGAGGCAGGAGTGTGCACAGTCCGAGGCTCCCAGAAGAAGGCGCGCGAGTGCTACTTCAATTCGGTCGGTGAAGTGATGACATCGAACGAGGGCCTACCCCACTCAATGCGGGAACGCACAGCAAGGCCCGAACCGGCGTCCCACACGATTCAAACATCCCTCGGGCGGGGCGAGGTGCGAATGGGAAAGGACCTCCCGCAGAACATCAGGGAAGGTCTAGAACAACTCCTGAGGAAGAACGAGGACTTGTTCGCCGACGACTTGGGGGAGTTGGACGGCGTGCCAAGGGCGCTGGCGGAGCACAGACTAGCAGTGGCCCCGGGCGCCCACCCCGTCAGGCAAAAATTACGCCCGCTAAGGGCGGAAAAGAGGGAGGCGGCCGAGACGGAGGTCAAGAAGCTCCTCCAAGCGGGGTTCATTCGTCCGGTGCGCTACCCCGCCTGGTTGTCCAACGTGGTAATGGTAAGAAAGGCAGATTCGGGGTGGAGGATGTGCGTGGACTTCACCAACCTGAACAAAACTTGCCCCAAGGACAGCTACCCACTGCCGTCGGTGGACCGGCTGGTAGACCAAAGCTCCGGGTGCGGGATGCTGAGTTTCATGGACGCACACTCGGGGTACAATCAGGTGCCCATGGCACGAGAAGACGAGGAGAAGACGTCGTTCATCACAGAAATGGGCACGTTCTGCTTCAAGGTAATGCCGTTCGGCCTGCGCAACGCCGGGGCAACGTTCCAGAGGCTGATGGATAAAATATTCAAGACACAGATAGGGAGGAACGTAGAAGTATACGTGGACGACATACTGGTCCGATCAAAGGAGGCCGAAACGCATTTGGCCGACCTAGAAGAGACCTTCGCCAACATCCGTAGCGAGAACCAAGAACGTCCGACGCCGACCGCCGACCGCGGGCCTGCCAGAGCGTGCGGGGTAATAACTTCGGGGGACTGGAGAACGCCGATCACAAGGTTCATCGTGACAGGCGAAACGCCATCAGACCCGATGGAGGCCAGGGAGCTAAGGAACAGGGCGGCCTGGTTTGTAGTAGCTCAGGATAAGCTATATCGACGGTCGGCAGCAGAAGAGGCCCCCCTGAGACTATACGTCCCACGCGAGGAGGGGAGGGCCATCGCACGAAGCCTGCACGAGGGGGCAAGCGGAGCGCACCAGGGCGGCAGAGCGCTGGAGAAACAAGTAGCCAGGCAAGGGTATTACTGGCCC